>JACCGJ010000671.1:63049-104920 GCA_013407085.1 Atriophallophorus winterbourni | reverse complement strand
TGTAAGTATGTATGTATGTATGTATGTATGTATGTACGTATGTATGTATGTATGTATGTACGTATGTTTGTATGTATGTATGTATGTATGTACGCAAGTATGTATGTATGTATGTATGTATGTATGTATGTATGTATGTATGTATGTGTGTATGTATGTTTGTATGAAAGCATAAGCCTGATCCGGTCAAAGTGCCGCACAGTCATTGACTGCACGAGGGATAATATACCGTCAGGTTGCCCAGGCCTAAACAGATGTGAGAAACGAAATGGAAATGGAAGTGAGACTCTAGCTGCTTCTTAGTAGCTAGTAGCTTCCTACGATGTTGCTTGTTCACGCATTGAATGAATTGTTATTATGCATGGCAGTGAAATCCGCAAGGAAGCTGTCGTGAGGGGTGTCAATTAACTCGTTGAAAAAACCCGATTACATGAGGCGTCGGCACCATATTTTTATTGGTTTGCGCTTACTCTTTCATCGATTCAGTAGCTTTCAAATCCCGCTGTTGCCAATCGTTTAAGATTTCATATTTTTATGGTTGTATGGCAGTTAAGCATTCGGGTACATGCTACCGGTGTAATTCTGACCATGAAGATGAAGACTGGACAAATCTCGTAATGACGGAATCGGTAGTTAACCAAACAAAATAACGATAACACGAACAACTGCGGGTAGAAAGATAAACGATCTATATGAAAGCAGCTAAACACATGGTACATTACCTGAGCACCAAAGCGGTCAGTGTGACAGCCAGTTTGGCCAAGTGCGTGACCTGCAGCGAACCAAGACGAGCACTGGACACACTGGTGACATAGAAGTCCAACACGAACACCACGCCCACGTACAAGGACCAACAGAGTAGAGAAAGAAGCCCGCCTGATGGATCGGAGGGTGTGGCAGCCCCTTGGTCATTCGCGAGAGAATCGACCTGCATTGAACCGATAGGATGGCGGGGTCAATATTGAAAAAAACGCAACCCGTGAGAACAGTCTGACGGATTCATTTAGCGTGGGTGAGTCACGTGATATTCACAACAAACGTTTTCTCGAGTTCTGTGGTACAGGAAGAACGAGGGGTGTACAAAACACCGCCATGCGGTATGCCAGATACAAGCTGGAGTGTGTAACGCGATTGTGTTGTGGATAAACAAGGTCAATGAACCAAGTCCATCAGAAGAAGAATTGTTAGCGAAATTCATGTAAAAAATTTGAAGCAGTGATCGGTTAGTGGAAATTTTATAACAGGATTTAAAAAGTCAGTCGCACGAACCGGTGCGAAAACCGTCTCCCAGCAATCAATCAGACAGTGGATGAGAAAAGGGACAGAAGAATTCCTGGAATTTTTCACTTTTTTAATAAGGGGACTTCCCATGAAAGAGAAGGACATCAGGAACTCATGTAGTGGGGGTATGCATGTATGTATATATGAAATCACAAGCCTGATTCAGGTAAAGTACCCCACAGTCAAAGACTGCACGTGGGCTAAGATACTGTCAGGTTGCCCAGGCTTAGATAGCAGTAGTAGTAGTAGTAGTAGTAACAGTAGTAGTAGTAGTAGTAGTAGTAGAAGTAGTTGTAGTAGTAATAGTAGTAGTAGTACTAGTAGTAGTAGTAGTAGTAGTAGTAGTAGTAGTAGTAGTAGTAGTAGTAGTAGTAGTAGTAGTAGTAGTAGTAGTAGTAGTAGTAGTAGTAGTAGTAGTAGGAAATCACAACCCTGGTGCAGGCAAAGTGCCGCACAGTCATAGACTGCACGTGTGCTAAGATACTGTCAGGTAACCAAGGCCTAGGCAGATAAGGGGAAGGAAAATAGCAATGGCAGTGATAATCATCATCACAGACAGCATTACACCGGTAGCCGTACCGAATGCTTAACTGCCACACAACGATGAAAAAGTGAAATCCTAAAAGATGGGCAAAGGTGGGATTTAAATAGCTACGGATTCTATATTAGAGTAAGCACAAACAAACTGGGATGAGCTGCCTATACCTCGAAGGGAACGAGGATTCAAACAAGTTTCGTGAACGAGTAGAGCGACATCAGCATGACAGCTTCCTTGCGGCTTTCACTGTCATGCATCATAACAAGTTTTTCTCGTCACTCCACTTGACAACATACAAGACAACACTCCAAGAAGATGCTTAGAGCAAGGCCGTCATTGAGCACGGTTTCGGGAGATATCCTGAAGCGTAACTAGCCATTGCGATATCTGATCGTGGGGACACCAACCTGGATGACGGGCTGCGCCGACTTTGGAAAGGTTACTAGTAATGGTTTTTTAATTGCCTATGCCATGGCAGTGAGACTCCAGCGTATACTCGCATGCAGCTCACTACCGATGGCAAATCAATTTAGCACGGCGTTAGCTGCACAGCACGGGAGTGCTGCACGATTGCACATGTGTGTAGTGGGGGGTGCACCTTTTTGGCCGAAATGACATTGATCAATCTGTCCCATTATCGAAGCATCGATCGACGATAATTTAGCGAATTACAACAGCAGTGATCGCTCAGTCGTGCGATATATATGTATCATATATGAACTCATTAACCTGATCCAGACAAAGTGCCGCACAGTGATAGACGGCATATAGGTGAAGATAGTGTCATGTTGATCAGGCATAGACAGATGAGATAAATAAAAATAGAAGTGACAGCTCCCTGTCGATGGCAAATCAATCTAGCACGGCGTAAGCTGTACAGTACAGAAGTATGACTGCAAAATCGCTGCGATAACCTTAATTCCATCTTGATTCGTATGAAACATTACTCGACAGGAATGGGAAAAACTATGAATGTTGAATAGAGGACATAAAGAACAATGCGGACAAAACAAATTGTCTGGAAACATCAGTCGTTCAAAAGGTTGTCAAAGCCCGGGGGGAGTTGGGATAAGTTCCCACTGTTTATAAAATGTTCCCATATAGCACGCGTCCCAAATGGCCTCTGACAACCAAGTCCAGCTTCTGGCCTGCACGAGTGGCTCTCCGAGCCCGGCGGAACTGCTTCTACCAACAGGAGAAGGGGTGAGGGCGAATGACTGGCGCCTGAAAACTAGTTTGCTTCGGGCCGATGAAATTCGTTAGCCTGGGAGGGCATTTCATCTAAGGGAAGGAAAACCCTGATTTTAAACCTCCGGTGCCTTGCGGGATACCTGATCGCAGGAAAGGCTTCGGGAGAAAACCCCGATGAAATATCTGGAGCAGAGTCTGGTAGATGGTTAGTTGGTGCACGCCACCTCCTTTTGGCAACTCCCTGCTGCTTTGCAGGTCGCACTTGGTTGTGCAAAGGCTAGAGAAGCTGACTCGAACAAACGCCGAGTGGTGCTGGGGACGCCGGTTTGCACCCAAATTCCCACGAATCTTTATTGAAACGGACTCATCCTCCCGGAGGAGATAGTCGCACAAAAGTAAAGTAATTAACGATAACGAAACAGAGGCGAAGGGCACCAAGCTACGCAAATAATGTCTTATCTGTGGGACAATACATTTTGTTGTCGATGAAGTTTGTGTGAGAAATCAAATTTCCAGAAAAACAATCATTTAAAATGAGATGAGGATTAGCATGCATGACTTTATGCAACCAGTTCCTGAAATGCGTGGAAAACACGACATCAAACAGAAACTCTGAAGCGAGATAATCAAAGGTGCCGTCGCCTTTAGAGGCGACCATTATAGCGTTCACATAAGAATGTTTAGACGCTCCAGCCTTTTGAGTAACCGACCCCACAGAAACCTCCAACACCTCAGATCGTCTTGATGGTCGGATGGTTCGGGTTCGATCCAGGATAATCGTTGTGAAAAATAATTCGATTTTCATGTAAAACTCGCAAAATTTGACGATCAACATGGTGACGTTGTTCAACAAAAACGCCACCGAGAGAAAAGGCAGCGCCACGAAGGAGGACAGGGCGTGCAACCGCTTCGCGCCACCCAGAGATGATACACGACCGCGTGTCAACGCGGCGAAACCGGCATCCAAACAAACGGCCACGAGCAAGACGAGTACGCCCACCTGTGAGAAAATGAAGAAATGTAATTGTGGGTGGATGGGAATTGTAGAAAACATTGATGAGTTGGGCAGGGGGGTCGTGTGGCTTAATGCTATATTTCATTGATACATTGATTTGTGCATATTGGGTCAAGCAATTCTGTGTGAATCTACTTCCAGAGTCCCACGGTCATACACTTGGATGCCTGATGATACGAATGTATGTATGTATGTATGTATGTATGTATGTATGTATGTATGTATGTATGTATGTATGTATGTATGTATGTATGTATGTATGTATGTATGTCTGTATGTATGTATGTATGTATGAAAGCACAAGCCTGATCCATTCAAAGTGCCGCATAGTGAAAGACTGCACGAGGGCTAAGATGATGATACGTAACAGCACATCGCCAACGCATAAGCTTGTACAGACGTTGATGCGACGGATGTGTGCTTGTGCAGTACGTCTGTAATGCGCAGCTAAAACCATGCTGAATTAATTTTGCACCGGCACTGAATTGCATGCGGAAACAAGCTGTAATCTCACAATCATTTCTTAGCTTTTATATCCATCGATGTCTGGGTAACTTGATGCCACCTTAGGCAGCGCACAGCCTCAGACTGTGCAGCACTTTGCTTAGATCTAAGACTGTAATTTACTACATCCATAATTACATACATATATATTCATACATACATTCATACATACATACATGCTTACATACTTAGATACACGGCTGCTTGCGAAATCACGCTGGAGTCCCACAGATTTGGCAACCTTACAGTTACTCAGTCCGAGTGCGGTCTCTCATTTCACGGTTTTTCACCCGGATACAGGATTGCAATTTAACACATCCATCCATCATTAATTCCAAATTAAAGCGGATTACGAAGATGAAAGTACAATCCTCATTAAGGTAAAGTGCCGCACAGTCGTTGACTGCACGTGGGATAAGATACTGTCTGGTTGCCCAGGCCTCTACCGTATCTGATCCTAACTAAATACGATATCCAATCTGATACTAGATAATGACCGTAATTTCTTGATGCTATTGACATTATCTATTCAACCATTGCTGATAAGCACTCGCTAGACATGGAGAGTAATAATCGGATTAGCAGAGCATCGGTCATTTTCTCTCGATTGAACCTCGAATCTTGGGCAACCGCGAGTTGACTATCAATACAAAGATGATGCTATACAGAGCGTGCGAACTAAATGCTTTACTGTATGGCAGTGTATCCTGGACCATCCATGCAAGATACTAACGGACGCTGATTGATTTCCATCTACGAAGCATCCGTTGTATCTGTAACATATCGTGGATGGACAAAGTGACTAATGCTGAAGTGCTTTCAAAAGCTGGTCTACAGAGCATGTTTACCATACTAGGACAGCGCCACCTACAGTGGCTTGGCCATGTGTACAGAATGAAAAATGGTCGCATTCCGAAAGATTTACTCTACGGTGAGTTTAAATCAGGAAGTCGACATTTGGGCAGACCGCACTTGCGGCACAAAGACGTTTGAAAAAGAAATACGAAAGCTCTTGGCATTGGCCCGCGAGCTGGGAAGAATTTGCTCTTGACCGCTTATTTCGGAGGCATTGTGTAAAGCGTCGTCTGCAAGCTAGGGAACGCAGATCGCGCCGCTGGCGTACAACAGACACCGTTCGACCGTGTACAGTCTATAACTGCGAGCGCTGCGGGAGAGATTGTTCCTCCCAAATCGGAAAGTTTAGTAATTCGAAAAGCGGTGCAACTTAAAAAAATTATGCGATTGTGATGTACATCCATGGCCCACATCGACCGAAGAAGGCCGACAACATTGCCATTACCCGTTCGTTTAAACTGTTTCCGCTTTAGAAAGTACGGAGATCGAAAGCTGCACGCAACTGATGGTAGTATAGTATTTTGCTTGATTGCATGGGTAGTAAAGCAAGGAAGAAATGTGAAACTGTAGACATTGCGTTATTCTAAACCAATTGCTACTGACAATGAACTGCGATGCATTTGTTTAGAACTACTGCCACTAGCCAATTCGTAAATGAACAGAGAACTGGATAGTAACTCTGTCGATGTACATTCTATGACAGCGTGATACTGGCTCTAAACATGGAATTTCACACAGAAATTCCTGTAGTATAAAAGGCGGGTAGCATGCTCCGGCGTGTGACCACTTTGCCTCAAGAAATTACAAAATGACACATATCTGTTTAGGTCCGGGCAACCTGACAGTATCTTAGACCAGTGCAGTCTCTGACTGTGCGGCACTTTGCCTGGATCAGGCTTGTGCTTTCATACCATACAAAATGACACATGCAAACAAGAACAATTACAAAACGTGATTCCAACAAAGAACATTGGTTAGAGAAAAATAAAAATAAAAAGAGATTGATTTAAGGCAGAATGGAGAACGTTAACGGTACCTTGTGATCTGACAGCCCGAAGTTGGTGCATAGTTCGTATACTTTGTGAATCAGCAGGCTTTTATGAATTCCTTCGGCTAGATGTGGGGATAGGAAATGTCACAATCGTGAGGATAGAGTTCAAGTTAACCAATCATCTCCGTAAATAAACAAATGCCAGGGACGTGATTTTGTGGACGATGTATAGGTCGAAAGAGACAACGGGTTCCGATGTTACAAGAGTAGAGGTTTGCTACCATGTGCTTAATGGAGTTTCACAATTTTCTATTTAGGATTCCATGACCTAGTAACATCTAACTAATAGGCTAAAATTATGTTTGCTCTAAACCACTCGCTTTGCAGGCGATGTATAAAGCGATATTCTCAAGCTGGGGAAGAGGAGATGATTCTCTCGGCTGCTGAATGTAGGTTACACTGACAGTGTACAAATGCCACTGATCGACCAGGCACTGTCAATCGCTGCCAGTGCTGCAGGAGATATTGTTCTACCCGAATCGGGACTGTTGACCCATTTTTCAAAGGAGCTCAACAAATTAGGATGAATGAAAAATCGTTGCGACTAACACTTTGTTCTTTGGTGGAAAAAACACAATACGGTGTTATCGACAACAAGTGAAACGTTAATAATACAAGAACCATCAAAGGATACGATGTGCGTTCGCGACGTGCGTTGTATCGTGATCGAAAAATGCCACAGTCAAAAGACCAACAACTAACGATATGGTTCCGCGAACCTAAGCAAATGATAAAACGAGTGTAACAAACCTTCGCGGTCGTTGTCGACCCGTAGACAAGGGTACTTACAGCCGCCAAGAGCAACAGCTCGCTCTGCTCGAACAATAAAACGAAACTAAAACGACGTTGATTGATGACAGGAAAGGGGTTACCGTAAGGGTCCGCACAGATAAAGCCCCTCAATCCATAACGCATCCAACACTAATCGGACGATGGTAAAACGCGACACTTGTAGCCACTGTGAAGGGTTATCACAATATTCAACTTACGTCGGAAAAGGAGAGGGATTTCCCAGAGGAAAAAGGTTTTTGAATCGGAAACAGAATAAGTACAGCACTTGAGATGATTCAGTAACTAGATGAGCTTACCAAAATTTCAAAACAATCAAAAAGGACACTGTGTGAAGTCGTTTTAAAATTGCATAGGCCGCGAAACATGCGACGGCTTTGAGGACTTTTGAAAGTACCAGAAGTAGCTTGTAAAAAGAGGTACTGGTGTGGGTTCATTTTACGAGTGGCTACTTACCCCTTCATTGGGTAGATCATACTTTGATGACCTAAATCCATTTCGACAGCATCAACGGTTATTAACAGTCACCGGAGACACGAAGAAGCACAGCTGAAAACGAAGCAGGTGAAAATGTTTTGTCAGTGACTCCAAATCATGATCAGTTACAAAATTACATGTTTGGTAGAAAACGATGACATTTATTGCTGTATGTACGATTTTTGAAGCTGACTAAAGCCCTGTCTTCTATCTCTGAGCTTGTGCTCATCCATTCGCTCAGTTTTACAACAAAGATTCATCGGAGACAGCATTACATTGGTAGCATGTACCGGATGTTCAACTACCCTACAACTATGAAAAACCTAAAATTTTGAATAG
Organism: Atriophallophorus winterbourni; assembly: GCA_013407085.1. NCBI lineage: Eukaryota > Metazoa > Platyhelminthes > Trematoda > Plagiorchiida > Microphallidae > Atriophallophorus > Atriophallophorus winterbourni. The sequence continues at coordinate 96,880 of JACCGJ010000671.1, read as the reverse complement.
AAGGGGAAGGGAGGGACTTGACAAATAAGGATTCTATGGAAGAGTAAGCACAAAAACTGGCATGAGGTGCCTACATCTCGAATGGAACAGGCATTTAATCAAGGTTCGTGAACGAGTAGAGCGACATCAGCACGACAACTTCCGTGCGGCTTTCACTGTTATGCATCTTATCAAGCTTTCCTCGTCACTTTACTAGACAACATACAAGGTTAACCAATCACTCCAAGAAGATCCTTGGCGCAAGACAACCACTGAACACGGTTTCAAAACATATCCTGATGCGTAACTAACCATTTCCATTTGTATTTTCTTTCTCAACTTTGTCAAGGCCCGAGCACGGACGTGCAATCATGCAGCATTTATGTGCTGTGCTGCTAACATCGTGCTAAATTAATTGGCCAACGGTAGTGAGCTGCATGCTGAAATACGCTGAAGTTTCCCTATTATTTCTATTTCTATTCCCCCTCATATCTGTCTAGGCCTGGGCAACCTGACAGTATCTTAGCCCACGTGCAGTCTCTGACTGTGCGGCACTTTGCCTCGATCAGGCTTGTGCTTTCATACATATACACGGCCCGAGCAACCTGACAGTATCTTAGAGCACATGCAGTTAATCACTGTGTGCACTTTGCCTGGAACAGACTTGTGCTTTTATACATGCATAACCACTGCGATATCTGATCGCGGGGATCTCAACCAGGAAAATGAGCAGCGCCGACATCGGATAGGTTACTAGTAAGCGATTTTAGTCGCCAATACCATGTGACGGTTTTGCTACCGCAAAACTTACGCCAATCGGGATGTGGCGAGGCAAGAATTATCCGTTTCACATGTCTGTGGTCCGGCATCAATATAACGTGACCCAACCAGCGTAACATATGCAGGCTGATCTGATTCTACATATCAACATTACTACCGAAGAGTGTATTTCGGAGAGCATAAATTTGCGTATACGACTGTAGCAGACTTTCAAAATGCTGCGCAGACATCAGTTGTCCAATACTTGGAGAATATGCCGTTTACGTAAAGTCCGAGTTTCCTACCCATATAGAAATACAGTTCAAACTACCGCTTTATAGACTCTACCTCTGAGCAACAGAGGCACTCCTTTCTGATGCAGAGGTGACTTAAGTTGCGAAATGCTACGGTCGCCTTTGCCGAGACCCCATCATCTAACGATGCAGAATTATAGATACAACTACTGAGATGCGTGGAACGATCTAGTTTAATGTGCCTGATTGCAAAGTAATAAAGTGCTGTTTGATAAGTCGATGTCATGCAGCAGAACAGTGTCATTTTTCGATGCAAAGATTCAAAAGCTTCGCTCCAAATGAAGATGAAACTGTACTTCAGGCTGCATAAAAACTATTGCGCAATTAAAATCTCGATTCCTTGATGCTTTCTGATGATGAATCGCAATTTTGAAGCATTTATTCAATTGCGATCAAAACACATCCTTACATTTGGCGACGAATTTCTTCACACGTGGGTATACGGATTTGGGGCTGTGGAAAATTGATTATCACCACTGTGATGTGGTTGCTGCTTTCTTACCTATGTCAAGGAACTGGCTTGCCGAAATACCTCCACGTGGTGCCAGCTGGGTGGGCTCGGTTCTCCGAGCTCAGCGAAAGGTTCGGCGGTGGTGTCTGAGGGTGTGGTGGGTTTTCGCCTGCAAGCGTTCTCCCTATAAAAGCCATAAAAATCCAATGATGACATCACGACGCGGCGGATGTGACTCGCCGCTCCAAAAGTCACTGCTCCTTGTCCTATCCAAGGACATTGTATGGTGCACAGGCAAAAACGGAAGTCACCAACCTATCAACGGGGTTATCGGGCTCCGAACGGGAAATTCCCAGAAAAAGGCGTATGAACCGCTTCGTCGGTCACCGGCCACCGATAGGTGCGAACCTCTCTCGCTCCACTGCCTTGTGGGTAAAGGCTCGGGGTGGAACCCCCTAAACGAAATCTCCCCTACTTCGGTGTAGGCAACCGGGTAGTATCATGCCTACGTTCAACGATGCCGATGACAACGCTTTTTGCCCCCTTCTCGCTTTGTACATCTCATTGTTTATGTTGAACGGCACTATATCTGTATCAGATTGTGCAAATATAATATATTTAATAATAAATACAGTGCGAAACCACACGCCCCAAAGCCATAGACTGAATGTTGGTTAAGATACTGTGAGGTTGCCACGCCTATATCGATACAAAGGAAACTGGCAATGAGATTCCAGCGTGTTTTCTCGTGCACCTCAATAGTGTTGACAATTCAATTTAGCACGATGTTGGAATGTTATGATGGTATGAAAGCACAAGCCTGATCCAGGCAAAGTGTCGCACAGTCAGACTGCGCAGGGGCGATATTACTATCAGGGAGAGAGATATGAGAAATAGAGAATAACGATGGCAGTGAGACTCCAGCGTGTTTCACCATGCAGCTCACTACCCGTGGCCTATCAATTTAGCACGGTGTTAGCCGCACAGTACAGAAGTACTGCACGATTGCACATTCGTGCACACGATGTTACCCGCAAAGTACTGAAATGTTGTACAATTGCACATCATGGTAGCATGAAGGTATCTTAGCCCACGTGTAGTTCATCAGAGTGCGTACAAAACCGTATCTAATGAAGTATCATTTAAACATTCGCCGTGCTGTCGTAATCTTTCACCGTACTCAAATATACGGAGGCACGGATGTGCAATCGTGCAGCAATTATGTGCTGTGCGGCTGACATCGTGCTAAATTAATTGGTTAACGGTAGTGAGCTGCATGCTGAAATACGCTGGAGTTTCACTGTTATCTGGCCTGTCTAGGCCTGGGCAACCTGACAGTATCTTAGCCCACGTACAGTCTCTGACTGTGCGGCACTTTGCCTGGATCAGGCTTGTGCTTTCATACATGCATACATACATCAGAGTGCGTGGCGCGTTGACTGGCATCTCAAGGATGGGTGATCTGTCGGTTATATTGTAGAGGACGATAATTACGTTAGGTTGACCGAGGTCAAATCACGCTACGGTGCTAACGTCTAATACATTGTTGACCCACACATCGAGAAAAGGCGGTCGAATACTAAGCATGTCAACATATATTTCATATCCGGTCTCTGTTGCGTTACGATTTACACTTCGGGAAAAATGCGTCAACCGTTAACCAGTCCCAATTCCTACAACACAAGAGTAAGCCAATTGATCAAACAGCTTAAAATAGCATTGAATATTTGTGGGTTGGCTTCCTGTGTAACTAAACACTTGGTTACTGTGAATTCTCTCCAACTAATGGAACATCGTCGGTTGCATTCTGTCGATAGCATGCATGATGTGTCAAGTTGACTTATCAAACGCAAACTGATTGCCATTATGAGAACCGACCGGAAAAGTTGGTAGAATTTTGGGGCTACGAAAATGGAATCTGCAACTGCTGTATGCGATTTCGTAAAATTGATCAGAAGTACTGGCAGCTAGTGATTAAGTATCAGTGAGGTGATACCTGAGGGACATGTTCGCCCGTGTTTCACATGCAATCATGCACATGTTTAACTTGTGCTCAGAGCACAGACTGTACCTTGCCAGCACTAACTTCCGCCATTCGAAGCGTCACTGCTCCACCTGGAGATCTCCACCGGCGGCCTTGTTCACGCAAATTGGCCATATTGCTATCAGATACACCTGGCGAGGGAGTGTGCGAAACTGCCGCTCCTACTGGGGCACCTGTCTAGAGTCCGATCATGCGTTAGTCTGTGCTAAGCTCTCGATGCGTTTTGGTGGGAAACGTGGAAATGTTGCAAGGCAGTTGAATGTTGCTAGGCTTAACGATCTCCCGGTTCTCCGAGGGTTTCAGGCCAATTTGAGTCTGCATCTGTCTACAGTTCCCCAAAATAGTATCGATGACCAATGGAGTGGGATTCAAACCTCCTTGGAAACAGCCGCGTTGGATAGTTGTGGGTTGACTTCCCGTGTAGCTCAGCACTGGGTTTCTGCGAATTCTCTCCAATTAATGGACCAACGTCGGTTGCTTTCTGCTGATAGCATACATGATGCGTCACGAAGGCTTATTAAACGTAAACTGGTTGCCAGTTTGAGAACCGACAGGGAAAGTTGGTGGAGTTCTAAGGCTACGGAAATGGAATCTGCGGCAGCTGTAGGCAATTTCAGAAAATTGTTCCAACTCATCAGAACAACTGGAAGCGGGCGACCAGGCATCAGTGAGTTGATACGTGAAGCAGATGGTTTGCCAGTTTTTAACATGCACAGACGCATGGAGCGATGGGCAGAACATTTTGAAGCACAGTTTAACTGGCCTTCTGCACCCACTGATTTCGAGAATACGGAACACTGTACCCCATGGTCGATTTCTCTTGAGGCTCCGACTCAATCAGAGATTTACAGTGTAGTCCGGAGCCTTAAGCGCCATCGGGCATCAGGTGCTGATGCTTTGCTTCCGTCATTGTTCAAAGATGGCGGTTTCGCTTTAGTTCGCGAACTTCAAGCGCTGTTCGCCAACATATGGGCTGAGGAACGCGTTCCGATCCCTTGGAGAGAATCAGTAATTGCTCCGATTTTCAAAAAGGGACGGCGCGATTCCTGTGAAAATCATCGGGGTATCAGTCTCATTTCAGTAGCTCCTAAAATACTGGCGTCCATTCTGCTTCACCGATTGAGTACCAAACGGGAAGAGCAAATCCGTGAGGAGCAAACTGGGTTTCGTGCCGGCCGAGGGTGCATAGATCAAATTTTCACACTCCGTCAGTTACTGGAGCAACGCCACACTTTTCGTAAACCAACTATCGTGGTATTCCTTGACATCCGAGCGGCATTCGATTCAATCGATCGTGAAAGTCTTTGGAACTGTCTACTGAGACATGGAGTGCCCGAGAAGTATGTTTGGATCTTGAAAGCATTATATTGCCAAACTTCGGGCAGGGTTCGAGCGTACGGACAATTGTCGTCCTCGTTCAATATCTCCAGCGGGGTGCGGCAGGGCTGCCCTATCTCGCCGTTCCTTTTTAACTTCGCGATCGACGATGTCCTGAGAAAAGCTTTAGCTGGCCTGGTGGGCACAGGTGTTGAACTTCTGCCGGGTGAGCGAGCGACCGATCTAGAGTATGCCGATGACATCGCACTTCTGGGAGATGACCCTCATATAATGCAACAAGCCCTGGACCGCCTGGCACTTGAAGCTTCAAGGTATGGCATGTGCTTTGCGCCTAACAAGTGTAAAACACTTACCCAGGATTGGAGCGGCTCTCTTCCAAACTTAACTGTGTGCGATGTCAATCTTGAATTGGTCGACAGCTTTGTTTACCTTGGCAGTTGTATCTCCGCTGGAGTTTGTGTCGAGGACGAGATCTCACATCGTGTTCGCAAAGCGGGTGCAGCGTTTGCTAACCTTCGCCACCTGTGGCGTCGACGCGATGTTTCACTCCATACTAAAGGCCGAGTGTACAACGCAGTGGTGCGTGCTACACTCCTTTATGGCTGCGAAACCTGGTCTGTCCGAGCGGAAGATGTCCGTCGGCTTTCTGTTTTTGATACCCGTTGCCTGCGTAGAATTGCTCGCATTCGGTGGCAGCATCGTGTTACAAATATAGATGTCTGCAAGCGGGTGTTAGGACCAGGTGGCCACGGACTGAGAGAAATGCTGATGCTTGCTCGCTTGCGATGGTTGGGGCATGTATTAAGAATGCCTACTCACCGTTTACCGTACCGCGCCTTATTCGCAGAGCCTGACAGAAGCTGGGAGAAAAGATCGGGTGGCCAGTCCATGACGTGGCGCGTTGGGATGAAGAAACTCACCGTAGTGCTAGGCTCAGTTGGGCGTATTCGTTTGCCTGGGTGGGGTCCAAAAGCTCCACCTAATAGTTGGCTGGAAACCTTACGCTATATGGCTACAAACCGAAGTCAGTGGCGCCAGTGTATTTTATTATGTGTGTCATAATTTTTATTCGGTATTATTTTACATAAAAAAACAAAAACAAAACAAAAAAACCCGAAAAATCGCATGCAGTGAAACTACAAAAACAAGCTGCTTTTTGTGCATTTGCTTTTACGTATTCCGCTTGCCTGTTTTCCCTTTTCCACGCGCTTGCTTATCTGCTTTTCCTGCTTCATATTGCTTGGCACTATGTCTGGCTCCAGATTTGTGCTTCATGATGATGTTGATGATGATGCATCCGGAGCCATAAACCAGTAGTCAGAAATTTTGAAGGCAACTTGTTTTAGCCTGCCCTTGCTGCACCCGCTGATCTGAGGATAAGGACTGTTGTGCCCAATATCTCGATGCTACCCCAGTCATCGCATCTCACAATTGTACTTCGGAGCCTTAGCCGCCATATGGCACCAGGTGTTGATGGCTTTGATACCGTAAACTGTTGAACCGATGTGCGGTTTGGGCCTTATTTGCGAACTTCAAACTTCAAACGCTGTTGCCAATATATGGACTGAGGAACACGTTCCGGATGTGTCATTGTGCAGCATTTCTGTGTTGTGCGACTAACATCGTGCTAAATTGATTGGCCAACGGTAGTAAGCTGCATGCTGAAACATGCTGGAGTCTTACTACCATTTCTATTTCTCTCTCAAATCTGTCTAGGCCTGGGCAACCTTACAGTATCTTAGCCCACGTGCACTCTCTGACTGTACGGTGCTTTGCTTGGATCAGGCTTGTGCTTTCATCATTTATCAATTGCTCCGATTTTCAAAAAGCAACGGCGCGATTTCAGTGAAAATCATCAGAGTTTCAGTATCATTAAAGTAGCTCACAAAATAATGGACTCACCGACAGAGTACCAAACTGCAATAGCAAATCCGTGCGGGAAAAACTAGGTTTCGTGCAGGTCCAGAGTGTATAGATCGAAACTCCGCACCCCGTCAATTACTGAAGTAACGACACGCGTTTTGTATGCCAACTATCGTGGTATTCATTAATACCCGAGTTGCATTCGTTTCAAACGATTGTGAAAGTCTTCCGAACTGATTGCTGACCAATGGAATGCCAAAGAAGTACGTTTGGGTATTGAAAGCAGTATATTAGCAAACATTAGGAAAGGTTCGAGCGTACGGACAGTCAACATCCTCGTTCAGTATTTCCCGTGGGTTGAGGTAGCGCTGCTTTATCTCGCCGCTCCCTTTTAAGTTCGCGATCGACGATGTCCTAAAGAGAGCTTTGGCTGGTTAGATGGGAGCAGGTGTTAAACTTCTAACAGGTTAAACGGCTACCGATCTAGCGTATAGAGAGGATGTCGCACTTTTCGGAGAGCACATTCATAAAACGCAACAAGTTCTATACCATCTGGCACTTGAAGCTTCAAAGTATGGCATGTGATTTGCACTTATACTTAATAAAGTACGCAAGCTCTCATTTCACGCGATTCGCTTTCCTGGTGTTAAGCTAAACCTGATCTCACTTCACCCTCGTTCGTGCAATTTTTCCTGCACTTTAATCAAAAGCCTTTGCGCTAATAAGATGTATCAAATTATTTCTCGCTCAAGTTCAATTTGCTACAAACGCATCATAGAAACTATAATCAAAGAAAATTTCTTGTCTTGTGGTCGATTTAATAACAATATTCTTCCAGATGATTCCCAACCCACTTCAGTATATGCGAGAATTTATTTTACAGAAGCAAATTCCAACATGTTCTGCATTAAATTGTTCCGGTGTTGTTAAGCCAGACGTCGTTTTATTTGGCGACAATCTACCGTCTTGATTTTACCGAAATTTGTCCGCGAACTTTGCTTCATCGTGATGATAATGATGCTTGGAATTCACCGGCTATAACCTTACCAATTTATAGACTCCTTCGATTTCAAACCGATCATACCACGCTGAGACTGGTCCTTAACTTGGTGCGGTGATTTGTGAACCTCCATGACCCTTTGAGCTATACTGGATGGTGCTCTGCGGGCACCACCAGAGCGACTTCTACCAAACAGGTCGATGAATACAGGTCAGATGAAAACGGTCAGAATTTGTGTCCGAATACTTTGCCAAGAACCTTTATTGTTCTGTTGAATGACCTGGCAGTTTCCCAGCCCACATACAACGATTACTATAATTACAAAAACAACGCTGAATATTTTCTTGTTATGCCGTGTGTTTGCACGGATGTGCAATCGTGTACCACTCTACCGTGTTGTTCGGCTAACATCTGTCTAGGCCTGGGCAACCTGACAGTATCTTCGCCCACGTGCAGTCTCTGACTGCGCGGCACTTAGCCTGGATCAGGCTTGTGTTTTCATACCATACCATACCCACTTCAAACTAAATCCTATTTTTTTATACTTGATTGAAATATAAAAAAGCTCATTTGCGCTTTATAACACTGTTGGGTAAGTGTCATGATTATTACTTGCTTGTGCTGTACTCCTTTTGAATACAGTTTCTTAACTTTCGTATTTACATTTCAGTACATGTACTCTCGTTCAAGATAAGTAAAGCGTTATTTATTCTATACAAACGTGTCTTTCTTTTGAATTCAATTCGGATCAGATTCTACGTTAGAGTAAAGTTGGTACGACCAACTTTTTTAATCACACGAACACACGCTCATGTAGAATGGGTTTGAACCAATGACCATGAATAAAATAGCTCATTTGCATGCATTTCCGTCACACACAACACGGCCGGTTTCGTGCTGTTTGCACTTATCAGGTAGGGACAGTAGGATTAGGATCCACATGCGCTTGAAACAGTAGAATGGTAAACAAGTTGCGTTTGTATGCCACTGTTGGGTAATGTTGGTACGACCAACCTGTTCAATCACATGAGCCCACACTCATGTAGACTGAGTTTGACCATGAATAAAAAAGCTCATTCGCATGCATTTCCATCACACACACACCCCACGTCCGGTTTCGAAAAGATCCCTGTGGCACTAACGAGCTCGCTATTACATCTGAAGACAAAACTCCATTTACTTTCACACGGTTTGACTGCCCTGAAATGAATTTTACAATCTACTATAGATGACACCATTTAATACCTAGGCACACCAATTTGATGAGCTTTTGGCGGTGGAGCACACGGTCGAATGCCTTAATTAAGTCAATAAAAACAACTTCAACTGCTTGGCTAGAATCAGTCAAAGCACACCTGCTTTTTTGTACCAGGAGCAAGATACTTATTCAGGATATCTCGATCTCGCCAAAGATGGTGCAGTATTTACTTAAACGACTCGGTGTACACTCAGCACCTGGTCCGGATGGAATACACCCAATGCTTTCAAAGGTATTGTCGGGTATCATACACAAATTACTGGCGCTAATCTTTATTTTATCCCTGAGGTGTGGTAGGTTACCTCAAGATTGAAAGTACGGCATTGTCAAATCAATGTATAAGGGCGGTTACCCTCACTTCGGTAGTTGGGAAGACTCTGGAACGACTGCTGAAAAAACAGACAGAAGATTTTCTATTTACAACCAGTCAGCTAACATCTGCTGGGCATGGTTTTACACAAAGATGATCATGCACATCCAATCTCATCACTGCTCGCGAGCACTAGGGTGCTGAACTTGATCTGGACCACCCGGTAGTCACTGCCTTCATTGAATTCAGTAAGACTTTTGAACGTGTTCCATTTCAACGTCTATTGCTCATGTTCCGTGGTCGTGGTGGAAAGGGGCCTGTTCTAAATTGGATTGAAAACTTTCTTATTGACCATTATACACGAGACGAGGTTAACGGAGTTAAATTGCAGACTACACGTCCAACTTCCGGGATTCCGCAGGGATCTGCTCTCGGCCCGTTGCTTTCCAGAGTAAATGTCAATGACCTCCATCATCATCATCATCAAAGACAGCAATACACCGGTAGCACGTACCGAATGCTTAACTGCCATACAACCACGAAAAAGTAAAATCCTAAAAGATGGGGAAGGGTGGGACTTAAATTGCTGCGGCTTCTATAGAAGAGTAAGCACAAACAATGACCTCCCCGACTCATTAAATCTGAATTATCTACTTCTTTGCGATTTCGAGGATAAATCCTCATTTGCAAATTCTTACCGATAATCTGAAAGTTTGGGGTACAGTAAGCTCTTCTGCTGAGAGTACCGTTTTCCAGAACGAATTGGTCACATTTTTGATTGGACGGCAAAATAGCAGCTTCCTTTAAACCGACAGAAATGCGCAGTAATGCATTGGAAGGTCAAGCACGCCAAAAGGTGCGCAGTTCCTCGGGGATCATCAACTAAAATGGGTTGATATTGAACGTGACCTGGGTACCATTGTGACTCGTTCGCTTAAATCCAAGGAGGATACGAACAGAAAAGCTGCTGCCGCAAACCGCGCATGGTGGGCTATTAGTCGGTCGTTCTCAACGATTGCTCTACAAATACTGCATTACTTCATTTTTTTATTCGATATATATATATATATATATTATATCTATATAGATTTACTCTATAGCTTAATATTTGCACAATCTGATACCGATATAGTGCCGTTCAACATAAAAAATGAGATGTACAAAGCGAGAAGGGGGGTACAAAGCGTTGTCATCGGCATCGTTGAACGTAGGCATGATACTACCCGGTTGCCTACACCGAAGTAGGGGAGATTTCGTTTAGGGGGTCCCACCCCGAGCCTTTACCCACAAGGCAGTGGAGCGAGAGAGGTTCGCACCTATCGGTGGCCGGTGACCGACGAAGCGGTTCATACGCCCTTTTCTGGGAATTTCCAGTTCGGAGCCCGATAACCCCGTTGATAGGTTGGTGACTTCAGTTTTTGCCTGTGCACCATACAATGTCCTTGGATAGGACAAGGGGCAGTGACTTTTGGAGCGGCGAGTCACATCCGCCGCGTCGTGATGTCATCATTGGAGTTTTGTGGCTTTTTATAGGGAGAACGCTTGCCAGGCAAAAACCCACCACACCCTCAGACACCACTGCCGAACCTTTCGCTGAGCTCGGAGAACGAGCCCACCCAGCTGGCACCACGTGGAGGTATTTCGGCAAGCCAGCCAACATATATATATATATGTACAACACCGGACAGGATTTCTTCAACTTAGGCTCTTCTGGACTTTGTTGCTGATATAAAGAGACGCGTCTATCAAGAAGAACAGGAGTCTAACCGTCATCATGATCAGAAAGGGGCTCACTGTTCTGAGCATTACTATGTACCACATCTGACGCAACAGCCGTTTAGATGGATTAAGTATGTTTGATGGCTTTTCTAAATATAATGATTTATCGTAAAACTTTAAAAAATAGTTGCATTAGTATTAGATATTTAAACACACCGGCAACATTGAAAAGACCGCTGGCGAACGCGTGTCAGATAATGACCTACACATTCTTCGGATTCTGTGTTGATGACAGATGTATTCCCATGTATGCCGTTTTGGATTCTCTTCATCAGCATAGTCCAATCACTAACATGATCTCTAATTAGATAAACGCTCTAGATTTACCATTGGAGTGCATTTATAAAACAACTGGCGAGAATTTTTCAAGTGCACATTTGAACTGCTCTTGTGGTTGCAGCAAATACTGTTCCCTGAAAAGCATTCCATATGCTCACTATCCTGGTTGATCAGTCAATTAAGTTCAGTTTAGTTTGCACGTGATGTATTCTGGTTTAGTAGTCAATCGACCGTCCAGAGTAATTTTGGCGGTAAGAACGTTCAACACCTCCAACAATATATTCACCAAGGTCTTCTGGTATGAGCGCAATCTAGAACGCAACAGAAAATCTCGACCCCCTAATAGTTGGGTAAAAGCACGAGTGAGTTACAATGATAACATGAATATTTTTCTAACTATTTAATATTGGATAAAAATCGGGTGATTAAACATGTACCGTTGATCTCTGTTCATTTCACATATGAAACTAGGTGCTGACGAAAAATAGCGCGTCCACAATTTCTTCAAGGTAAATGCAACATAGAAGCGCACACCATAAATGTTTAACATTCATCCTTTTGTTATAATCGACGATCGCCATGATACGATTTTATCCGGTCTATCATAAGTGTTTAGTTAATATTACATAGTAGACCATAGTGAGCAGCTGATGCGTCGTCTGGTAGCCCAGAATTTTTTCACACAGAAATACTACTGAGAGGAACAAGACATTTCCAAATTTGCTTTGTCTTTAGCGAGAGCGAGAGATAATGGTAGTTTTAAGGTTATATAATTCGTCGTTCTGGTACACAACATCTCTAATTACGGAGATTGGAACAACTTTAATACGTGAATAATTAGTTTAAGATTTTTGGGTAATATTTGAACACAGAATAAAGAACATTTTAAGTTGGTGATACCTCGTTTGGATTAGTGGGTATGTTAAGTTTGGGTCAGCTCGGATGCGTCTATGCTCGAGAGTACACAATATAATTTTAGTAAATCCCTGTTCAAAGGCTGACATATGCTATCCAGATGCTTAGATGCTCTATGATAAAACCTTATGAGGAGCAAGACGCCTTTTTACGTCCATGGTGTTCGAGCATCCATTATAGTCCACACTGGATGTTAGTTTTAATTGGGTATCGTCAATGAATGTGATGGGAAATGTACGAAAATTCGACTGAGTAAGCCAGGTATGAGTAAGCCAGCTGCAGTCGCGCTTATAGACGGTCTCGCACTGCCTGCTGTATTTTCAAAATTCAGCACACCAAGATACAGAGATTTTTGCAATATATTTCGCTCACGCGAGTGATTTTCAAGCATGTATGAGAATGAGAAGGGTTTCTCAACGTGCTACATTTTGCACTTGCGAAAGTTGAGAGGCAGCTTGTTTTGAATTGATCACTAAAAACGCTTATTTAAGTCTGCTTATAAAACTAAGCAATGCTCCTCGTCGGCGAAAAGAACAAATTTATGGCGTATCAGTTTCGGTAGATCATTTAAAAATAGTGAGAACAGTATTAGACCGATTACTTAATCGTTTCGGACAGCACTCATGACTTTAAAAGCTCGGGAACTTTCAACATATGTACTGACTTTCGCTTCGCGTTCAGACGAGTAACTTATAAACCATGTTATTATATTTTCAGTGACGGCAACATCCTGCTTCTTCTAAAGTAGTAAGGAGTGATCAACTCGGTCAAAGGCTTTACATATATTAAAGTCACACGCGTGTGCGGAACCTTCTTCGTCTAGTGCTAGCGTTCAATCGTTTAAAGTTGTAAGCAAGTTGGAATAGCTTGTTTTAAAAACCCATGCTGTGTTTAAGAGAGAATTTCATTGATCTTCAGGTGCCTAATAACAATTTTACAAACCAGCCGTTTCAATAATGTAGAAACTACTGAAATTGTGTCACAAGACGGATCCGAAAGACTTGCAATTTTGTAGATTGGTATAACAACTCCGGGTTTTTATTCAACTGGTACGATTCCCGTATTTATTTTGTGTTTAAATAAATCTAATATTGGGCCGTTAAGCTCTGGCTTACATAACGTCATAATGCACGTTTTATTCCGTCTTTTCAAATCATTTGTTATATTTTGCCCTAAGCAATTCCTCTCTCAAATCCGTAAGATTCACATCGACATCACCTAGGTTTCCCAACTCTATTGAAGGTGTATTATAAGGAACATCATATGGACACAAGATTTGTGTTTAAAAGTTTGCTTGAATATCAGCTGTGTCCTTTACATTATCTGACAATCCATTTAAATTAATAAAACCAACTAGACGTTGTGAGATTTCATGTGTGAATAAAACAAGATTAAAGTGTATCGAATTGGACTAAAATTAAAAAATACCAGATCACACGGAATTATCTTGTGTAGCAAGTGAATTTCGGATAGTCAAGTGCATGTTGCACGTTAGCCAGCAAGTATATGTAATCAACGGTAACGGTAAAACACTTTATCGATTATGCTCAAATCCGATGCGGTATCGGTAAACAGATATTCAAGATTCAAGATTCAAGAATTTATGGTCACAAAAAGCACATAGCTTCACAATTACCATATCATAGTAAATATGCGTTCAATAAGAGGTATAAAAAAATCAATTATACGATGTCACTGGAGTCAAGTAATATGCTTACCCTGAGTCAATACACAGGCATCGTCAAATCGTTATGTAACAAATAATTGTCCAAGGTTCGAGTGAATGTTTGGATACAGGGAGAGGTGATAATTGCTTCGGGAAGGGCATTCCACAGGAAACAGACACGTACCGAATAGAAATATCGGCGACAATTAGTACGGGAATGGGGAATTTGTAGTGCCGCTGAGTGGCTACGTGTAATTCCTGATTCACGGTATTTGAACAAATGTTTGAGTGGATGATCTGGAGTATTCAATATCTTGTAAGTAATTATAACGTCACTTCGAAGTCTACGTTGAAGGGGAGTGGGAGCTTTAGCTTTTTCAACCTTTCCTCGTATGGAAGGTCTCGATAACCACGCACGAGTTTAGTTGCACGATGATATATCCTGTCAAGCAAGAATATATCTTTTTTCATCCACGGAGTCCATGCTTGCGATGCGTGTTCCATTGTGGGAATTAAGTAGGTCTTCATGATTCTTGGCAACGTTACAGGCGTAAAGGTTCTGAAGATCCGTCGAAGCATACCTAGAAGCTTTGAAGCACGCTTGTAAATGACCTCACAATGCACGCTGTTCTTTAGGCTGCCACATATCCAGACTCCAAGATACTTCTCCGATTCGGTCCAGCTCAAAATCGTCTGCCCAAAGTGATATTCGTACTGAAAGGGCTTACCGATTTGCAGTAACTTGCATTTTTGAAAATTGAACGGCAGTTTATTTCTAACTGACCATTCGTGTAGTGCATCTAAATCACTTTGGAGTTTCACGCAGTCTGCAGTTGATTTTATTCGCATCCAAAGTTTAACATCATCCGCAAAAAGAACTACCTTGCATGAGAGCGTCTCAGGTAAATCATTGATGTAAACTAAGAAAAGCACTGGACCGAGAACGGAACCTTGCGGTACACCACTGGAGGTATTAATGGCTCGTGATTGTACCCCGTTAACTCGAACGGTTGCCTTGCGCCCATTGAGGTAGCTTTCGAACCACACGAGTAGCTGCCCGTCAATACCAATCTGTTTCAGCTTCCGTAGCAACAGGAAGTGATCAACTCTGTCGAAAGCTTTCGACATATCCAGATAGCACGCGTGCACACTGTCTCCTGCGTCAACCGTTTGGGTCCAATCGTTTAATACCGTCAGCAAGTTTGTCAAGCAGGAGCGAGCTTTACGAAACCCATGCTGGGCGACAGATAGTATATTTTGTGATTCCAAGTGATGAACTATATTTTCCGTCACTATGCGCTCCATCACTTTGGATATCACGGGGAGTAGGGTGACAGGACGGTAGTTCGCGGGATCTGAACGGCTACCACCCTTATAAATTGGTGAAATTACTCCTGTCTTCCACTCTGTTGGCACCACTCCTTCGGTTAGGGAATGTTGGAACAATTGGCATAGTGGTTCACACAGCTGCTGGTCACAGGATTTTAGTAGTGCTGGTGTTATTCCATCGGCTCCAGGAGATTTCCTAGGGTTCAGTCGACACAAGTGTCTTCGTATAATCGCTGAATTAATCTCAATATCATTCAGTTGTTGAGATACAATCGATGTCAGTAAATTCTCATTCGCCCTAACCGTTATCGGGCTAAACACATTTTCATAAAATTGAGCGAGAGTATCAGCCGTTTCCTTTGCTGTGACTGTTAATCCATTCTCAGAAATAACAGGAAACACCCCTGGTTTCACACTGGACCGAGCATTGACAATCCGATAGAGAAGTTTAGGGTTTTCTTCCATTTTCAAAGACAGAGAGCGATGGTAATATTGCTTGTCCTCTTTGACGAGAGCATTCACTTTGTTACGAATTTTAGAAAATTGCTGCCAAGAGGCATCAGTTCTGGTCTTTCGGTGTTCAGTCCAAGCAAAGTTTCGTTTCCCGAGCCATTTTTTGTGCGACTGCGAAGCTTAAATCGGAAATCACTTGCCCGTCGTTCATCAACAAATCGCGAATTATGATCTATGTTTGACTGAAGTATTTTCGTGAGCTCACTGCATTGTGTTTCGGTGTTGTGCTGATCAAGTTCTTGCCAATTTACTAGCCCAAGCGATCCACGTAGACCAGCGTAGTCGATCTTTCTGAATTGTTTGGAGGACGCACAAACTCGTCTAGCACTGCAAACAAACTCAAAGGCTAGCACCAGATGATCACTCCGACCGAGGGGCGCAATGTAGTCAACACCCTCAACTGCTGTTTTCTCTGAAGTAAAGATTAGATCCAAAATTGATGGCAACTCTGATCCTCTTCTATGAGTAAAGTCAAACACATGATTATGCAGTGGAATCATGTCGATCACCTCACGAAATTTGTGATCAAATGTGTGTAGAGGGTGATCGGATCTGGCAAAGAGATGAGGAAGATTGAAGTCCCCGATGAGTAGTAATTGCGAGCTACGCTTCTCTCCGGCGTAATTTAGCGCTTGTAATAACCTGTCATTTTGAGTATCATTCGAGGCTGGAGGGCGATATATGATTCCAAGAATGCAATCGTCCTGTGACACATTCGTGAGACTGCACCAGAGGGTATCTTCGAAATCAAGTCTTGGATCGTGAATTTTCATGCACTGAAGCCGTTCGTGACAGTATAAAGCCACACCACCACCTTTTCTTGGGCGATCGTTCCGTATTAGCATCATGTTGGGGATTAAGAGTTCACTATCAGTCATACAGGATTGAAACCAGGTTTCAGTAACAGCAACGAGGTCTGGCGTGTATCGTTTGCACAGCTCGGTCAGTTCAGTCAATTTGTTGAACAAACTTTGAGCATTGGTATAGATGCATTTAAGTGAGTTTTTAGAATGTAACACTGAGTCAGTATTAGTATTTATTGGTCCGACGATGTTGACGTCGGACCGAGATCGTTTTTTGAATCAATTTGAAGTAATTTCGCGGGCGAATTTGCACCAGTTTCGGATAATTGCGTAATTGAGGGCTCCAGGTGGACCTCAACAGCGGCTTTTGAGCTGCACAGTCTAACGTTTTCAGGTAGCCTGTTTCTGTTCACTTTTAGCTTGCTTCGAACATCATCCGCCATGCTACTTGAAAGAAACGTAACCTTAAGTGGATTTGCCCCTTTCCCGTGATAGTTCGGCGAACGAGGTATTCTGTATGTGTCGACAACTACAGAATTTTGGAAACCGATATTTTCGGCTATAAATGACCATTGTTTACGGTCGTGCTCTTTGTTTTCGAAGCCCGTTGTGGTGCCCGAATTTTCTGGAACGTCAAGCAGAATAATACTCCTTGGTGCTGTTTGATCCCGCCTATTCGGTGCTTTTGACCTTTCCCACCAAGGAACGTCAGCATATATACGGTTGGGTAGGTCACTTTGCGTTCGGAGCAAATACGAATTTAGTAGGACATTTTCCATGTCCTTTTCGTTGGCGAAAGTGATTTTAAGGAGACGTGGTTTATCTTGATTCGGGGATTTCGTATGACGAGTTAATCGAGTTACCGACACGGGGTGAATACTGTCTAGGCCGATTCGATTACAAACGACGAACCAGTTTTCACGGTCATGCTTTTGCCTTTCTTGAAAGAGCGTCACCTCTGACTCAGGAATATTGGTGCATATTACACTTAAATTTTTTATGCGTTTTATCGAATTTTTCTGCTCCCTGTGATATGGAACCGTTTTGCTTTGAACTTCCTCTTTTGCCTGAGGTTTAGGGCTCAATTCTAACGCCAAACACTTATCACCTTTAGACACCATCTGGGCGAATGTTAGCTTGCTGGAATGAGACGCGTTCACTTGGAGCTCTTTGGACGTAACCCCTGAGTCTGGAATCGATGGTACATTATTGACTTTTTTCAACAGTTCCGTCGATTGATGAAGTTCAGATTGCTTTTTGTTATCTTGAGCATCATCTGCTTCGGGTTGAATCGCTGGGGCAATTTTATCCATCAAGAGTGTTTTAAGCCTTTCCTCAATTATTCGATAATTATTTTCTAAAATTTCTAACCGAGGCTCAAGCCTTGCCTCATAGGCAGCGTTGTGTGGATTGTCGCTAGACTGTTTGCTTCGACATGAAGTGCATATGTAACAGACACTGGGGAAATCCACGTTGTTGATAATCGATGCCACTTCCTCTGTTAGGGCTTCATCACAATTGACATGTATTTTACTCAGGCAGCCAAAACATTTAACGACATGAGATCTAGTGAAATAGGCATCCGTATCGTTTTTCTACAGATCGACCTCGTCTAACTTCAAACGGTCCAAAATAATCCAGACCCACTTTAGCGAACGGGTAAGAACCTGTGGTCACACGGACTGGAGGAAGGTCAGACATCAGTTGAGTTGCCGGTCTGGCATCTAACCGTTTACAGGTTAAGCATTTCGCGAGGGCTCGCTTCACGCATGATAGCCCACTGATCGGCCAAAATTTCCTGCGCAGGACGCTGAGGGTATGCGCTGGCCCAGAATGTCCTTCGAGCAGATGAACATCAAAAATCAATAGGTCAGTAACATTATGCCTTTTAGGAATTATAATGGGGTGAATGCTTTCATCTGCAAGATCAGAATGCCTCAATCGGCCACCAACTTTCCAAATACCTTGATCAATAAATGGGCGTAACTTCTTCAATGATGACAAATTGAACTCGCAGGGCTCACTTAGCGCCTTATCACCAAATACATTCCGCTGCGTCAATCGAATAATTTCTGCTTCGGCATTTCGGAATTCGTCTAATCCGATCTTGCCTACCGATAAAGATCCATTGGAACAATGACCAAACATGATAATAACATAACGCTTGAAACGGATCAGCCATGCAATCGAGCGTACAAGCCGTTTCCAACTAGAGAATCGACGAAGAATGACGTCTATTCCACACTCTGACTCAACCGAAGTAATGTTACAATTGGCACGCTTGAATTCAATTCGTTCGCTGCACTGTGGATCAACTACTTCAGGCCACATATCAATGGTTTGTTTCAGGAAGTCGGGGCCGTTCAACCAAAATTCCAATCGAGACAATTCCATAACACCTCTGGAGGTCAAATCAGCCGGATTTAATCGTGTACCAACATGCCTCCACTGGCAAGGTATCGTGTGTTCATGTATGAAGGTCAAACGATTCGCTACGAACGTTGAGAAACGACTGGTTCGATTAGTAATATAATACAAAACGGTCATCGAATCAGTCCAAAAGAAAACGTTTTTGACAAGTTCACCAAAGGCGGATTTCAGAATCAGATATACACGTACCGCAAGTACAGCTGCGGCTAATTCCAACCTAGGAATCGATACCGCTTTCAATGGATTCACTCGAGATTTTGAAAATAATAGACGAACCGGTGACATGACCGAATCATTATACAAACGTCCATATGCAACAGCGCCATGGCCAGATTCCGAAGCATCGCTGAAAACGTGAAGACTCAAGGACGACATACTCTCATTCATTTCGCTAATGCGTCTTGGAATACGTAACTCCTTGATTGCATGCATGCTACTGATCCACTTATCACACATTAGTTGAATATCATCACACATCGTCTCGTCCCAACCCAGAGGTTTTCTGCAACAATTTTGTAGTGAAACCTTCCCAGGAAAAATCCAAGGACTCATGAGGCCAAGTGGGTCATACAACCCACTTACAACTGACAACAAACTTCGTTTCGTCGTTGGGCGTTTTGACAGATTCAGATCAAATGCGAATTCGTCAGTGTCTGCATCCCACTTAACACCCAGCATCCTTTCGGTCGGAAGCTTATCTTGGCTGATAACTCGAACATTAGGTGCGCGTTCGTCCTCCGGTACATCTTCAAGTAAATTACGATCATTGGAAATCCATTTTGTCAAACGAAACCCTCCCATTCGTAACAATGCAGACAACTGCTTCACCAAGGATTTTGCTTCGAGTTCAGTAGGCACTGATATCAAACAGTCATCCACATAAAAATTTCTTGAAACGTAGTCTCCGATTTTCCTTTCAAATAGATGCCCGAATTGCTCAACCGTTTTGCGCAGTGCGAACGTTGCGCAGAATGGAGACGACGTTGCACCAAAAGGATGAACCGTCATCCGAAACCTTTTAATGGGACCCGAAATGTCATTTTTGTCCCACCAGAGAATTCGAAGAGCATCTCTATCATTCTCTGGCACCTTTACCTGTAAGAACATTTCTTCGATATCAGCGGCGACGGCATAGGCGTGTAAGCGGAAGCGTATCAACACGTCGATCAAATTTGTTGTCAGATTTGGTCCTTGAAGTAGGGCATCATTCAACGATACACCGTTGTGTTTAGCAGCACAATCGAACACAATTCTAAGCTTCTCTGGTTTCTTAGGATTGAAAACAGGATGGTGAGGCAAATACCAAGCATGATTCTCATCTGCATTACTCGGAACGGTTTCGATATAACCAGTAGTCAAATGATGTGCCATTATCTTGTTGTAGCGTTCGAATAACGCACTGTCACGTTCGAATCGACGCCTCAAGTAGCCCAAGCGCTTTTCCGCTATCCAATAATTTGCGGTAAGTTTACGTCTATCACCCCTCCATGGTAGCGGCACCTGGAAGTGACCGTCAATAAATTTTGATCGTTTTACTAGAGAAAATGCTTCTTCATCCTCACGCGATCGTTCCTTGCCTTCTGTGGCAATATCCGCAAATTCAGTATTGTATAGCCTCCTGATACATTCATCGATGGACCCTTCATCCGTAGAAGAATTTAAACTGAAGACATTTTTCGAGTCTTGGCATGCCGGTCCTTGCAAAATCCAACCCAACAATGTTTTCGTTGCAAATGGACGGCGCCTGCCTCCTAATCGCTGTTCCAACGCCCAATGCGCTTCCGGAACGTTACATCCAATCAGCAAGGTTATTTCTTGTCCAACATTCTCCGAGAATGTTAGATCCTTCAAATGATCATATCTTGCGATGATACTATTCGGGGAATTCATTGTTACTTCAGGTAACTTGGAAACCGTGTACGCTTCGGCAACATGAATTACTTCATCCCCGTCAACGGAATGTACATTGAAACTCAATACTGAACTTTTCAATTTTCGATGCAAACCGAGCGAGGTTATCGACACATCAACTGCGACACTAGGCATACCGAATTTCTCAACAAATCTTTGTGAGATCAGAGTGGTATCCGAGCCATTATCGAGTAACGCTACGACTGGAACAAGCCCCACAGGCGTGTCAATTTTCACCGTCAGGTAACCCAGGCTTACTGCTGGACTGAGAGCAGTAGCACTGTAATTAATAGTTTTTTGTTGCTCACTTATACGATTATAATGTAGAGACGAATGGTGACGTCTACCACACCCTTCGACGGAGCAAACAGTCGGCACCTTGCAGTCGCATGCTTTATGAGACCGGTTCAAGCAAACGTAGCACATACCGTGTTGCTTAGCAATAGCCCATCTGTCTTTCACATCAGCCTTTAGATATGTAGGGCAGTTTTCTATTCGATGAGGTCCTTTACACTGGTAGCATTCTATTCGCATTGATGGGGAGTATCTTGTGGTCATGTACACTCTCCGTCCTTCGGACAATTTCAATTTCTCCGATGGCTTAGTCTCATTAATGAGCATGCCAAACCTGCTCCTGGCGATTCTCGCTTTGCGGGAGACAAACTCGGATAAACGTGCAAAGTCAACTTCTGACCCATCAGCGGCAATCGCATCTGCCAGTTCAGCCCATTGCTGTTGTAGTCCAGCCGGCAAACATTTGACCAATCCTTCCAAGGTGGTGACAGAATTCAAGTCTGCTTCACAGCGCATTTGCTTTAAAGCAATCTGACAACTTTCCATCTTCAAAGCAAGGTTTGACAGACTATCCGAATCGCTTCTTACTTTGGCTGCTTCACTCAACACCTCGGTCAATAACGAGCGTGCAACGACATGAGGCAGGCCAAACATTTCCTGTAGGATGCTGCGTGCTCTTTTATACCCGTCTTCAGGCGACAGCATCACACAAGCATCAATCGCTTTTCGAGCATTGCCTCGGCAATAATACATAAGATATAGCAAACGCTGTCCGGAATCGCAAGTTTTCGATTCTATATAACACTCAAATTGCCGAATAAATTTCCAGTAATCCACCGAATTGCCATCAAATGTAGATAACTCTACCCTAGGCAATGAAGCAACATCGTTGACGACCCTTTGTGACAACACTCGCACCGCTTCCGACTCAATATGTCGATTAACCGGAACTTCAGCAACATAGTTGTCGTTGACACTGCATCCGCCCAAACGAGCTATCGTCTCCTTAGCAATCACTAAATCTCTCTCTAATTCGAGCTCACGCACAGACGGCCCATGTTTAGAGTCGAAATTAGGACTACCTCGAGATGATATACAAGAGCTACGCGAGGCGGAACCAACAGTGTCACTATCATTATTACAGGCAAGCTTATCAGTAATGTTCAGACGTTTCGATTTACGTGGCATTATCAAAAATGGCGAAACACAAAATAAAAAAGGCAAGAACGTCACCAATGTTTGAACAGAAATGAGTAGATGTACGAGGGTCCAAGTTGATCCTCGTTCCGCTGGATTGGCGATCCAATTGACCGTATCCAATTGTGCAATTCGATTTGAGTGCTTCCCGTCAAGTTCGGGAAGAAAACGAATACTTCTCGTCCAGTTGGAGAAGAACCAAAATCCAGTTCCCAAATTGAGTACTGTAACGACCAATGTCGTTAGTTAACGCGTAGATCTCCCGTCCCTAGTTCGACAAATTCAGAACCACGATTTGGGTTTACTACGGTACTGTAATTAATGACAGTTACAATAATAATGGTATACAAACCTCAATTATATCGGAACGCACCGGTACAATGGAGTCAAAACTCCAGCAATAATAGATTCAATGAAAATGACGACCTGACGCATAAAAACTAGAAATAGTTAATTTACCAATGTTGTCGTCCAAATTTCCGTATCAAACAACAAATGACACACAAATTGGTGTCCAAATTGAAACAATAAAATGAGCCCAAATACCACGTGCAAAAATATGTGGAATTTAATGGCAGCCAAGCAAAATCAATTAGTTCAACAAAACAAAAAATGTGTACAAGTGGATCGAACAGTATCAAAAAATATATACACAAATAGGTAAAACTGTGAAGAATTGAGTAAAAATCAATTTGTTTAAATAGAAAAATAAGGAATTTTACACAAATTTTTTGTCATTTACAGCAAGAGAAAGTTTAACCTCATCATCAGTGAAAAATAACTCCTCAAGTGGAGTAACGATATCAGGCCTTTTGATGGTTGGCATGTTAGGCGGATCTATTTGGCGATCAAGCCTCTGAACAGACTGGAAATGTTTGAGAAAGGCCGAAGCCTTTTCTGAATCTGAAACTATTTGAGTTCCGTTTTCCTGCTGAAGGTTGCCAATCCAATCGCGCGTTTTGCCTTTGGATTGGGCATATCTATAGTAACGCTCTGGGCACTGCTTTATATCGCGTGCCAACCGTGATTCAAGTCACGTTTTGCTTTGCGTTGGATTCCCATAGCCTTATTTCTGACTATTTTATACCTTGTTCAGGACCGTTGTGTCTGAGAAGCTTTGTAAGTTTTCCAGGCACGGTCCCTCATTCTATTCACTCGTCGCATCGCAGGTGTCCACCACTGTGGCTTGTTGCGTTGCTTGACGTGCATCAACGGTGCAAACCTATCTTGCAGGGTAGACAGGCAGTGGTGTATAAGCTGCCAGTTTGTTGCTATATCATCACCTACATATTGAGACAAGATCTTTTAAGCTTCCTCTGAGACGACTTCCCAGTCTACGCGATTAAAATTGCGCCTCAGTTTAGAAGGAGGTTTTTCATACCTGAGTCTTAGTTGGAATTTTATCACGTGATCACTTTTTCCTAGTGGAGTGAGATAATCTACCTGACGAACCATTTCTTCGCTTGAAGAGATAACGAGAACCAGTATCGAAGGTAAGCAGCCCTGGCGGAATCTTGTGGGCTCATTGACATGTTGACTCATGGCATGCATATGAGTCCATTCGATGAAGTCCTCAGACATCTTATCAGATGAACAGCACTGGTTCAGCCAAGATATATGTGTTAGGTTAAAATCGCCAACTATAAGAACCTGGGACCCCAGCGTGTGCAGCAAACTGAGATTGCCAAGCAAATTTTGCAAGTCCTGAGGTCCTGCTTGCAGGCTCATATAAGCGCATGCTATAACCATTGATTGCTTGTAAGATTGAATGATACATGAGCTAAGTTGGACGTTGTGCGTGCTAAGCCTAACGCTCGATTCTGAAGTTCGAAGACCTAGTCTGAGAAATATAGCGACTCCGCCCCCGTTTAGTTCACCTGGTCTATCACATCTGACCATAGAATAACTACTACAAATTGAGTCAGGAATATGGCCAGTTTCAGATAGCCATGTTTCGGACAGTGTTATTACATGCGGTCGTAACTCATGCGCTAGGATGGAGAGTTCAGACCACTTATTTCGGATACTACATGAGTTTCCGTATATCACTGTGGCGACGGTGTCTCGCGATATATTCACACTTAGTCCAGGTTGATCCTCGGGCTTAATACCCGAGGAGTCAGCACGTTTTTTGGTGTGCTGCTTAAGAGAGTGGATTCGCCTTGCGCGGCCTGAAGTTCTGCCGTACCTTGGAGGTTACTAATCACGAGCTGTGGAATTTCAGGGACAATACGGTGATTATCGTTTTCATCCCCAGATCCATCCGTGATTTCCATACTTGGCAAAGAGCCATCCTTTTCTGAAGAACAGCGCATTCTGTTACAATTTACATCATAACGTGAATTCTTTGACCTGTTGGATTCCTTCTTGTCGTCGGGCACCACAACATGTTTCCTTTTGTTAGTTTCATTTAAAACAATGTAACTTGCAAAGAACTGGTCACGCTCAGACTGCAAGAGAAATTCAACTAAAAGTGGTCTTGGAGAGTGGATGGACTCAATTTTGGCACCCTTTCACACGCCAACACGATGAACACGCGTTAGTGGCGTATCTGGACGCATACCAACCTTACGGAGCAGATTTCTTATACAACTCCGGTCAAGTGACTTACGCGTTTTGGCTTCGCGTATATAGGGTTCATCCTGATTAAGCACCAGGATGTTACGAGATTTATCTCGTATTCCCTGACGAGCCGATTTAAACTGCTCCAGATCATTGATGCGTAGTGATGCTTGGTGGAGATTGCGGCTTAAGCTCGACAAAAGCGGGTTTTTTAGCGGTCAATAGAAACTGTGTCACGTCGACCATTCATATCCAAAACGAAGAACTTGTGTTTACGCTCGATAACTCTGTGAGGTCCGCGATAGGATGGCTGGAGAGGTTTACAAACAGAGTCGCGTCGCACAAAAACAAAATCACACGTATTAAGATGAGGTGATTTCTGTTGGTGGATAATGCGCTGACGAGGAGGCGTAAAGTCCAACTTGGACATGAACGTGCGCAAGCGAGAAATGTAATCTGACGACGGAAGTGGTGACTGGCTAGGCACAACGAGTTCACCGGGAAGACACAAGGCGGTACCAAAAACTAACTCTGCGGCTGAGCACTGCATGTCTTCTTTGATAGCGGAACGTATTCCAAGAAGAACAAGTGGCAAATTCTCAGTCCATTTATTAGGATCAGGCTGGCAAGCTAAAGAGGCTTTAAGCTGCCGATGGAAGCGTTCAACCAATCCGTTCGAGTTAGGGTGGTAGGCGGTGGTTCGTATGTGCTGACAGCCAAGGAGTCGCGTCAAATCTCGGAACAAAGTCGATTGAAACTGAGCGCCACGGTCGGTTGTGATGACAGATGGTGTGCCAAAATTGGCAATCCAATGTTCGACGAAGGCGCGTGCTACAGTCTCTGAACATGTGTCTTTGATCGGAACAGCAATCGGCCATCGAGTAAAACGATCAATCGCCGTTAGGATGAATGAGTATTGTAAGGTTCAAAGTAGTTTGAAATTCTTCCTTTCCCTTCAACATTCTTTTTATTTTGAACTTGGTTACAAAACTTGAATTTTGAGAAATAGATTTTGCTTGTGTTTTATTTTCCTACAGTATTTTGATATAAAACATTTCTTTTTGTAATTATTTTATTGGAAATCTTCTGTTCACATATTTGGTGAAGCTTTTGTTTTAATTCATTGTTGAAGCCATTGTCGGTCATTGTTGTTGAATTTGATTGCCATTTTGGGCACTTGTATTTGGCTTGTATTTTGACACCACTTTTGGGTGTCTTGTCTTTGATAGACATTTTGGACGGCAATTTTGGTAACTCCTTTCATTCTTATTTATATCTCAGGTCGTCATTGAACTTGTTTGCATTGATATAATTGATTCTGGAGTATTTTGACTCCACTGTTTGCTGTACGTTCCTATACAGTTGAGGTTTGTATAATTATTGTTGTTGTAATTGTTGCTAATTACAGTACCGTATAACATCCGAATTGTGGTTTTGAATTTGTCGAACTAAGAAACGGGTGGAATACGCGTTACTCACGTCACAGACGTTACAGTACTCAACTTGGTGCGTTGAAGCAGTACTCAACTTCGGTTCGTCGAAGCAGTATTCAATTTTGGAATTCGATTTGTACCGTATTTGTCTCAATTGGAGAAAATACAGTACTCAACTTGGTGCGTCGAAGCATTACAATTTTTGGAAGTACTCAATTTGGTTCGTTGAAGCAGTACTCATCTTGGAATTCGATTTGTATCGTATTTGTCTCAATTGGAGAAAATACAGTACTGAACTTGAAATTTGATTCTTCTCGAACTTGGCGAGAAGTGCAGTTGAAGATTCGCGAATCGATTCAGTTTACAATATCGGTGACGTCCCTTTTTATTTGTTTCCTTTTTTCCCTTTGAATCCTTTTGTATAAAATGCCCGAACATTTAGCAAGTTTAGTGCGTGGTTCGGTTAAGTCCCTAAAAGATAGTCACAATGGTGCGGATGATTTTGAATCTCCATCTGTTGGTAGACATGATCTCGACTGTAGCTGTGCAACTTCTAAACGGGCACTTGAATTGGAGCAAGATTTAGCGATTGCTAATGCTACAATCTTGAAATTAACTCATGGTACCTGTCATAAACGAGCTTCAGACCTAGCTTGTACTGTGGCCCACTCAGTATTAGATGAGTTATTTGGAGAGGCCCGACGATTGATTGGCCAGTCAGAAGGCTTCGCTGTTCTTGCCTCCTCAATGCATAAATGTCAGGTTGCCCTCACTCTATTGGAGTGCCAGGCGGTTTTGAATGCAAGTGACACTTTAGAGTATATTGTGCATATATTACCGGCTGTGTTCCAGCAACAGTGGACTGATCTGAAGAATGCTGTATACTGCGAGGGATTAGAAATTACTTTTCAGCAACTCACAGACTTTGTGACACGTCGAGCTCTTATTGATTGGAGTCGATTTGGTCAGTTGTGTAAATGTTGCCAAAAGGATTTTATAGCAAGGCAAGTTGGCATCGTTGAGTGCCAAGAAACGGTTTCTATCGATGTACATTTGATGGGTCTTGACGTTTGTGCTGTCGATTGTTCTCGGGAAGCTGAGTTAACTGACACTGAATTAGCTCAGTCGGATTTTGTGACTGATTGTCAAGAAAGGGTTTTTATTGATGTAAAGTTGAAGGATCTTGATGCTTGTGTTGTCGGTTGTGCTCACGAAGCTGAGTTACCTGACACTGAATTAGCTCAGTCGGATTTTGTGACTGAATTTTCTGACACTAATTCGGATCAGATGGAGACTAAGCCTGGTTCACCTGACACCAAATCAGCCAAAACGAATAGTAGGCCTCGTTCACATGACAGTGAATCAGCCGAAGTGGGGGCGACAGATAGTCGGCGTGACTATTCATATGAGTGGCGCAAGACGTTCGGTTGTGTACCCGATAAGCCATTTGTGTTTCGGACACCGGATACACTTATTTCAATTTGCAGATTAGAGTTGTTTAGATGGCGCAAGATGTCGCTATTTGAGGATGAAATACACAAGGCTCGTTTGGGCGGGGTTGCATGCATAAGCTACTTGTAGGGGACGGTGGCAGAACCGGAGGACGTGGTGGGTCTTAGTCTGGCAAACTATTTCCCTATAAAAAGCCACCTGTGTCCAATGATGGCAATGCGACGTGGCGTGTGTGACTCGCCACTAAATAAAGTCATTTGCTGCACGGAATTCGTTAGGGTATTCTTCGAACAATCGTTGTATAGTTAAGCCTAGAAAGAATTTGGTCGGAGGTGTAAGGTTCAAAGTAGTTTGAAATTCTTCCTTTCCCTTCAACATTCTTTTTATTTTGAACTTGGTTACAAAACTTGAATTTTGAGAAATAGATTTTGCTTGTGTTTTATTTTCCTACAGTATTTTGATATAAAACATTTCTTTTTGTAATTATTTTATTGGAAATCTTCTGTTCACATAGTTGGTGAAGCTTTTGTTTTAATTCATTGTTGAAGCCATTGTCGGTCATTGTTGTTAAATTTGATTGTCATTTTGGGCACTTGTATTTGGCTTGTATTTAGACACCACTTTTGGGTGTCTTGTCTTTGATAGACATTTTGGACGGCAATTTTGGTAACTCCTTTTATTCTATTTATATCTCAGGTCGTCATTGAACTTGTTTGCATTGATATAATTGATTCTGGAGTATTTTGACTCCACTGTTTGCTGTACGTTCCTATACAGTTGAGGTTTGTATAATTATTGTTGTTGTAATTATTGCTAATTACAGTACCGTATAACATCCGAATTGTGGTTTTGAATTTGTCGAACTAAGAAACGGGTGGAATACGCGTTACTCACGTCACAGACGTTACAAGTATCCGTTCGATGATGGCTTAGGACCGACGAGATCAAGATGCACATGAGAGAATCGACAGTTGGGATGCCTAAATGGAACGTAAGGTGTGAAGGTATGTCGGGATATCTTGTTCTTTTGACAAGGAATGCAATGCTGGACCCAATTTCGTATATCCTTATTCATGGACGGCCAAACAAAACGATCTGCGATTAGCCTCACGGTGGCACGCTTTCCAGGATGAGACATCGAATGAAAATGATCTGAAATGGCACGTCGCAGAGAAAGAGGGACAAGAGGTCTAGGTTTCCCTGTCGAGATCTCGCACATCAACGATGCATCGGCGTTTGGTAACTGAATTTGCTGCAAATCCAGGGATCGACACTTTGCGAGTTCGATTTCATCAATCTCGGCTTGATGGTTAGTCAAAAGGGAGAGATCAAATGGTGTGCCTGAAGACAAAACAGAAATGTCGGGTCTTGATAAAGCATCGGCGACCAAGTTAGCATCTCCTTTGACGTAACGAATATCGGTAGAGAACTGAGAGATGTAATCTAAGTGTCGAATCTCGCGTGGCGAATGACGATCAAGTTTAGACTGCAGAGCAGAAGTTAATGGTTTGTGATCCGTAAAAATAATGAAGTCACAACCTTCCAGTAAATGACGGAAATGCCGTATGGCCAAATATATCGCAAGTAATTCACGGCCAAATGTGCTGTAGCGAGTTTGTGCCGGATTAAGCTTTTGCGAGAAAAATGCCAGTGGACGGACTGTGTTCTTGTGGTGTTGTTGTGAAACAGCTCCCACAGCCGAATTGGAGGCATCGGTCGTCAATGACAAAGGAAAGGTTGGTTCCGGATCAATGAATGAGAGTTCTGTGGCACTGCAAAGAGCTTTTTTGGATGCGGCAAAAGCTTCAAGTGCCTCTGACGAAAGCTGTGGTGATTTTGATTTGGAGTCGAGCAAATCGGTCAGCAGTGCAATGATCTTTGCGCAGTTTGGAATAAAGCGACGGTAAAAGTTGATCATGCCGATAAAACGGCGCAACTGCTTTACCGTTGTGGGGACAGGAAAGTCGGAAATCGCCTGGCATTTCTCTGGAAGAGGTGTGATACCAGATCGAGTAAGGCGATGACCGAGGAAGTCCAGTGAATCTGTGCCGAAAACGCATTTACTTGGGTTGATCTTTATCTTGTAGTTAACGAAACGTTCTAAAACGAGACGGATGTGCTCGACATGCTCCTCTGGAGAGTTGCTGGCAATCAAGACTTCGTCGAAGTATGCGTAGGCGAACGGCAAGCCTCGCAGCACTTCGTCGATGAAACGTTGGAAGGTTTGTACAGCGTTTCTCAGGCCGAGGGGCATCCGAGTGAATTCGTATAAGCCGAAAGGAGTTGTGACTGCCGTTTTGTGTATGTCTTCCTCGGCTACCGGGATGTGATAATAAGCACGGACGAGATCAAGCTTAGTAAAAATCGTTGTGGCGCAAAGATTCAAAGAAAAATCGTGAATGTGTGGCACCGGATATCTGTCTGGGACCGTTCGATTGTTGAGTGCACGATAGTCGCCACATGGCCTCCAGTCATCTGAGGTCTTCTTGGGAACCATATGAATTGGTGACGACCAGGAGCTGGAAGAGGGACGGATGATCCCAAGCTCTAGCATGTGCTCAAACTCGGCTCTTGCGATCTTGAGTTTCGACGGGTGAAGTCGCCTAGGTCTGAAGGAGACTGGTGGTCCGCTAGTGACAATGTGGTGTTTCACGGAGTGGGTCACTTTGTCTGTCGGTCGTGGAGGCTGCATGACGGATGGGAATTCATGCAGTATAGTACTAAAGGTCGAAGTTTCTGGGGTGACAGCTTTGATGCCGAAGGAAATGGCTTTAGTAGTGATACCTGATACCTGTAAAGAGGTTTTCGTATCTACTAATCTCCGCTGTTTTACTTCGACAGTGAGACCGAAGTGAGACAGAAAGTCGATGCCAATTATTAGGCAATTTACATCCGCGATGAGAAACACCCATGGAAGTTGAGGGTTAGCAGGCGTTGGTCGTAAGTGTTGATACGAGTGCCATTTGCCGCTTGAAGAGTGTAGGACGATGGTTTGGAGGTGCTGGATGTTGGAGGTATGACGCTAATTTCAGCGCCAGTATCGACTAGAAAACGCGGACCACTCGATTTGTCTGTGACATAGAATAGGCGACTCGGGCTTGATGGGCCCGCTACAGTCGTCGCCGTTACAGGCTGGCCCGAAAGTTTGACGTTTTTTGAGCAAAATTGCATGGGGGAGCGCACTTAGAGGCTTTATCCCCATATCGCCTGTGATACCAACACATGTGCGGATGTCTCGAGGATCTAGAGTTAGATCTTGAGCGAGGTCGGTAGCGAGGTTTCGATAAAAGTGACTTTACGACTAGCGTCAATTGGGCTACTTGTTCTTTCAATTCAGTACAAGAACATTGAGGGGCGCTGTGTGCAGAAACCTCCGTAATTTGGTCGGTCTTTTTAGCTTCAATCATTTTATCCGCTGCTTGTGCAAGCTCGTCTAGCGGCACGTAGGTGTTCAAACCCGCTAAAACTTGGCGTGTATCGGATGGGAGATTTTTTAACCACAACTGTTTAAAATTACTTTCATCCATTTTTCTCCCCCTGAGTAGCTCTTTCATATGACGAAGAAATTGAGAGGGCTTTCTGTCGCCAAGCTGCATCTGTGAGAAAAGGGTGTCGAGTTCTCGTTGCTCGGAGATACCCACTCGTTCAATTAGTGCTGATTTTAAGTTTTCGTATGGGTCATCCTCAGGCATGGAATGAATTAAGTCACTGACTTCTTCAGCTATCTCGAGTGGAAGTAGACGCACCACGTGGGAAAACATAATAGTCTGGTCAGTGATGTTATAAATACGAAAAGTAGCTTCGATTTGACCGAACCATAAACGTGGGTTGGATGCACCAAAAATTGGTAATGAACAAGAAAACTGGCTGTGATCGAGGGATTTGAAGATCTTTACTTAAAGAGGGATCGCTCATGGTGGGGGGTTTAAGTGAGTATTCCAAAATATAAGCCAAAAATTTACGAATACGAATTTATCGTAAATTTAAAAAAAATCCAGTGTCAGGAGTAGTCGGGCTCACCAATTATGTAGTGGACCGAAAATATAAGTCTAGCACTACACACAAAATGGCAAAAATGGAAAGAACTCACTGAAGGACCAAGAGAGCAAATGTCCAAATAAAGATCCGTAACGTCCAACGATAGCGAAGTAATCCACACAGGAAAATCCAAGAGATGGAATCCAAGGTGCAGAATGCGCTGAAATGTTGGAGATTCCGTTAATCACAGTTCCAGCACAAAGTGGCGCACACAGACTTCGCAACCACGGAAGAAGACAGAGTCCGAGTTCGAAATTGTATTGACCGCCAAAAAGTATAATGTACATGCATTGATACAGATGAAGTGTACATGGCCAAAAAATGGATAATCATACAAGGCTAAAAAAGTGTATGTACAAAATGCTAAGGTACAATGGAAAGTAGGTCACTACAGGTTTTCCTTCCCTTAGATGGACTGCCCTCCCAGGGTGACGAGCTCCATCTACCCGGAGCAAACTGGTTTTGAGGCGCCAGTCATCCGCCTTCGTCCCTTCCATTGTCAGTAGAAGCAGTTCCGCCACGTGCAGGCCAGGAGCTGGGCTGTTCACTTAGCTTAAAACTGTGCCCTCGTGTACCAACCAAAGAAGAGAACCGGGAGAAATCATAGATTTCTAGACAACTTAATCCTTTGACAACCTTAAATGTCTCTATAAGATCCCTCCTAAGTTGCTTCCTCCTAAGTGAGAAAAGTCCTAGTGCTAATAGACGATTTTCATAATTGGTGTGTGCTAACCCATCGATCATGCGAGTGGCCAGCTTCTGTACCTTTTCTAGCTGCACTATATCCTTCTGGTAATACGGCTTCCAAGCCGGGATACAGTATTCTAAATGTGGCCTTACTATTGCCTTGTAGAGGGGCAATAGCACCTCAGCTTTTCTGCAAGTGAGGGCAATCATAATAAAGAAAATATTTGAATAGTGATTACAGCAAATAAATTTCACAGACGAAATAGACTTCGCGTTATGATGTGTATAATGCAATAAATTGATTACCAATTTACAGCAAAATCAGAGAAAAGCAATCCGGAAATGGATTGTTAACAAGAGCGTGGGAAATACAACCAAATTGGACGTACCGCCAAACTCCACTGAGGTCTCAAGTTCAAGTTCAAGTTGCACAGGGCTGAAGGTGGCTAAAAGCCAATCACGCGCCCAGATTTCCTTCGACGGTATGCGGTTGAGCACCCGGGACTTCGATCTCGAGTATAAAGTTCGTACTTTTCACACGTTCTTGCTTCCGAATAACTGGAAAGTAAGGTAGGGTTTCTCTTCACGCGCACGGTGAGATGTCAGGCCATTCATGAACATGCAATAATAATGCGTGAACAATGTTTGGGTTATAAATCACTAGCCTAGTGTATGTAAAGTGAAAAACAGTCATAGACTGCATGTGGGCTAATTTAATGTCAGGTTGTCCAGGCCTAGACAGATATGATAAAAATATAAAAATACTTTTTTTTGTTTTTTTTAAAGTTTTTTTTATTAGACAATATGCGGAAATATGATAGACCATTTAACGTCTAATTCCTTTTTAAAGCTCAACACATTTGGGAGGCTTACTATACAATCTGGGAGCTTGTTCCAGAAGTTGACCACACGGTTGCTGAAAAAGTGCTCACGTGCCAGCAACCTGGGCCTACTCTTAAGAAGTTTCATGGAATTACCTCTTGTAGCTACTTTAGGTGCAAGTTTAAGGATTTCAGTAATATTATCACCTGTAAGACCCTTTAGAATCTTGAAGGCTTCTATTAGGTCACCTCGCAGCCGCCGTCTCTTTAGTGAGAACAAACCGAGGTCCTTGAGTCTAGCCTCAGAAGTTTTACCTGCCTGACCCTCAACCATCCTAGTCACAAGGCGCTGGACCCTTTCGAGACATGCTATATCCTTTTTTAAGTACGGTGCCCAGGATTGAAC
>JACCGJ010000671.1:0-62049 GCA_013407085.1 Atriophallophorus winterbourni | reverse complement strand
CAGCAATCAGGTTGTCTTGATATTCAAATTTGTCTCTTTCATGGACTGCTTCAACGAACCTCTATCTAAAAGCCGCTGGATTACCGATTAATGTCTGTTCCACTAACTCGTCGCAACCAACTCGTGCGATTTCTCAATGTTTGACTAGATCGATGATGCATGGACCACGTTTTTAACTCAGTGGCGCGCGCTGCTACGTGTTGCTTATCACGTGAAGGCCCTCTGTCGAAAGACGCCCGAATCATTCCTTCGTAGCCGAACACTGAAATCCATATCACTGCGAAACTTTGCATGGCGGTGTCCTCGGCAAGGCGAAATCGAACTGACTGGGAAATTTTTAGGTCACTGCCAAATTATTACACATATCTCAGCCGCCAAGACAAATATCAATATGAATTGCACATATGTCACAATTTTTGGGACAACCCCAAAAGCTCGTTCCAATTTTTGAATCAGAAGTGCGTTGTTAAATTTGGAATTCCATCCCTAAACAGCGCAAACGGTCTCACTGCAACCGCCTTAGGAGCTGTAAGCCTTTTTTAAACACTGAAACCAAATTTTCAAACCCATTTATTTTACAAGCTCCTCATGTTTTTCTTCTCCTTCATATGACGTATAAGAAATGCCCGAAATAAGGCTTATCCCTGATGCGGTCCACAAGATGGTTTCATGTCTACGGCAATAATCATCACCAGGACTCAACGGCATCCATACTAAGATTTAAAATGTTATCGCGTTACATATATCTCATCTACTTGCAACGATTAATCAACGTTGTATGGACTCCGATAGTGTTCTCCAAGCTTGGGCAGGTGTTGTCACTCCTATATTTAAAGACGGAATCTCATCAGAACCAGCAAATTATCGCTACATTAATCTTGTCAGTCATTCCTAAAGTCATGAGGAGCATAGTCTCCGATCACCTTGTCTCACATCTTGAAATTAATAGACTTAATCACACAACAACACGGCCTTTGCACCAAGCGTTTATGCACTCCCAACATGCTCTTTGCACCGGATAACACGATGAAATCCGTCGATGAGGGCATTGGTGTAGATGTAATACATCTAAATTTCTCCAAGGCATTCGACCATGTTGCACATGATATTCTTCTACATAAACTCGCTTCCCGCGGCGTTGGGTTTTCCTTACTTTCTTGGTAGAATTACTTTCATCGCGACATCTCACTCGGTGTTCGTGCGTGTGACTCCTATTCAGCCCGCTTTCCAATCAAGTGCAGTCTGAAACAAGGCTCCATTCTTATTATACTAATCTTTATCATTTTCATCAATGGCATTAGCCAGAACATTGAAACGTCATTCCTTCGATTTGTGGAAGATGTCAAAACCTTCCGCTTGCTCAAACCTAATGAATTCACATGTCATACAAGTTGACTTATATAGTTCACACAGTCAATCTTTAAGAAATCATCTCCCATTCACCCCATCCTACACTCAGATCCTGTCTCTTACCGTTTGGGTACGACATTACGTGAGATTGTTCGTCAAGAAAAAGATCTTGGTATTATCATCCAGGACAATTCAAAGGAGCTGCAGCTGCGGCCAACCGCAAAATCGGCTTACTTCACAGCGCTTTAGCGGGTTAGACCAGTCTCCCTTCCCGGCAATGCTGAATGTCAACATCCGTCCACACTTAAAATACACTTTACACTCTTGGTATGTTTGGCAGCCTTGGCTATGCAACGATTCAAGATTCAAGATTTATGGTTGAAAAAGCAATTGAATTTACAATAACCATACAGTGGAACTATCGGTACAAATATATATATATATATATATATATATATATATAATCAATGGGATGATCATAGTTAATTAATGGTTGGGGCAAAAATCGGATTAGCTCTCATATAATTGTGAAGTTCCGTTTGAATATAGATAAACTGGTTGAATTTACCAAATAGGCAGGTAGGGAATTTCAAACAAAGCACACACGCACCGAATAAAAATACCTGCGGCAGTTTCGTTTAGAATGTGGTATTTGCAACTTGAAAACAATACCACGGCTGTTGCCGGAAGATAGAAGGTGAAATAATAACTCCAGGGGGTGGGAAAGAGTAGTAAATATTTTGTATTCGAGGATGAGATCACGTCGCATTCTTCTTTGTACAAGTGTCATCAGCTCCAGTCGTCTGAGTCGCCCAGCGAATGGCGAGTCCAATGATAAGTTCAGAAGTTCTTTGATATATGCGATCCAGAATTAAGATGTATTTTCGGAGCAATGGTGTCCAGGCTTGTGTGGCATTTTCTAGAACCGAGTGTGTATATGTGTTCATCAAGAGAGGAAAACACCCTGGGGAGAACGTCGAAATATCTGCCGTAACATGCCCAGCAGCTGAGACACGCTTTTGTGAACGACTTCGCATTGTAGATGATTTTTCAAACTACCGCAAATCAAGACATCCTGGTCCTTTTCTTCTTTAGTGTACTGTAGGTTTCTGTCGCCGAGCTTGTATTGATAGGAAAAGCCAAGGTCACGACCGATCTGAATAATCTTCGTGTAGCGACCCAATCGTCACTGGGGAATAGTTTCTGTCACGGAAACTAGTTGCCTGCTACAAGTCACAAGATTCTCAAACCGGGAGTGACGAGCGTTTACGAATCGATCCCAAATCAGAACAATACGTCAATTTACGCTGTACTATATTGACAAAAACGATTAAAATGCAAAATATAATAAGCCTCAACGGTAATCGAATACAGGTTTCAATGCAAACCCAACGCGTCCAATAAACGGAAGTCGAACAGCTCAGTTGAGAGCACAAAAAATAACGTTTTCCAATAACGGTAAAAACGGGTAACGGACAAATCAAAATGTGCGGAAGCTTAAGTGCAGTTGAACAGAGGAACAATGTTCGGGAAAGAAAACGCTCACAGATTTTACATTTAGTGTAAATGGTATTTTTAATTTAAAGAACAAACAACAAATATCACGGGAAAATTATGACACAAAAAACTTGATGAGGAACACGGGTGTAGGGTGGGAAACAAATTTCTCCAGTTCGTTTGATCTTGCTGGACCGAAAGAGGAATTTCCAAGACATCAACGCGGATTCATACTCTTCGACTTTGGAATATTAAATGACAGTTTATTTTCGAATGACCAGGTGTACAGAGCATACAAATCGTTCTGCAGCAAAATACAATCGTCATCATTGCTGATTCGCCTCCATACTTTTATATCGACAGCAAACGAAATCATCTCACTGTCATTTGGTATTGGTATATCGTTCATATATACTAGAAACTGTATTCGTCCAAGCACTGAGCTTGTGGAACACCACTAATGACCTCGATTCTCTTCGATAATAAGCCGTCCACACGAATTCTGATATGTCTGTTGCTGATGTAATCACTTATCAATTCATATAGCCTCCCTACAATACCGTGTTTCTTCAGCTTGTTCAAGAGTAAATTATGATCAACTCTGTGGAAAGCTTTAGAAATGTCCAGATAGCACGCATCAATACAGCCACCCGCATCTACAACCCTCTTCTAATCGTCTAAGCTTGTCAGTAAATTTGTTAGACAAGAGCGATTTCTGCGAAATCCATGTTGGACAACTGCCAAAAGTTGGTTTGTTTCCAGACGTCACACTATGTCTGCGGTTATTATTTGCTCAAAAACTTTGATGATGTGTCGCTTCTTGCGTCGTGCAACAATGCCTCTCCGTGGTAAGCAGGATATGTCTTATGAAGAAAGGTTAAGCAATTTCGATATATTTTTTTGTTACCTACCGTCTTTTCCGCGGTGACATGTTAATTACACACCGGATTTTGAATAACCCATACCATCCATGCTGATCGTTATACTTTTCCTCTTGAAGCACTCACCTCCAAAGACATCATCTTATAATGTTATATCAACAGAACAAGCATCAATGTCGATACAGCTTTTTCTGCGTGAGAGTTCGCATTCAGTAAAACACTCTCTGAGGCACGCTTTATGAAGCAGCTCCTTTTAGTTCGTTTAAAGTTCACTTCCAATCTCACCTTCATGCAATCTCCCAATTCCAAGACACATGTACCCCGTGAACATAATTTTAAAATTTATTTTACTACACCCAATGCATTTTTCAAACTCAGTGGATCACTAGTTCTCTATCTGTGTCATTTACGTTTTCGCCAAAACCCACTAACACTTTTTCAGTGTTATTGTTTTTTTCAGATACAAACGCACACTGTGGCATCATTTTAAGCTCCTGATTATCAGGATATACTGTTTTTACGCTTAGATGTATCTGGATATTTTATACCTTGTTAGAGTGTCCTCAAAGTCACCTTTCTGAATATACCGGTAGCGGTATTCGATAATACGAGCGAATTCAAAATTCTTGCGATTTTTCTATATTGGATGTTAATACTCTTCAAGTCCCGCGAGGGATTAACGTCATCGGGAAGATCTTATTCTTTGTCATCGACTGCTTATATATTCAACATTGTGCGATCAACTACCGCAGCGTATCGCTGTATTCAATACTGATTTTGCACTTATTCGTGAACACCGCTTTTTTGCGCCCAAGATATTCACACCTCGATTGCTCGACATGCTTGTTCACACCCACTGACACAAAGCTGATTAACCTGAACGAAAGACCCACAAAGAGGGCACAAAGCGGGTATAACTTTAGTTTATATGTGACAAACGTGACCGAATCCGATGAACACTTCCGAGTTAAACAAAAACCACTTAGTTGAGGGTTAAGCTATGTAGTCAATAAGCTTGTCTACAGTTACTCCTATCAATAGTTCGCTGAACCGTCACTTGAATACTCCACACAAGGAGATTCCACTTCGTACGAATATCGCTGCGATCCGGACGGAGGAAGGTGGAAAAAAGTATCTTTCAATGCCCACCATCTTCGTGTTTTCCAGAATCTTCTGTGTATCCATGGCAGGCATATCATAGTGGAAAGAAAGTCATCGAAGAAATCTAGAGAAATAAAATAATCAGGGAGTATTGTATTTACCAAAGCCGGTAGAAAAGCACTTAACATTACTTCTCAAGAATATTGAGCACTGATCTCAAACAATGAAAATAATTAGCCAAAACATCGGATTAACAAGCCAGATTGGATTCTTTAATGATACCGCTATCTGCAACATAAACGGCATGGTCCCAGCCCTTTAAAGCTAACCATTTTGACAACCAAAATGACAGAGAGCATCAATCGTCAATGGAAAGCTAATCGAAGAAACTTACTCAAAATCATCAAGTTGATCTTGCCCAGAATAATAGCCGGAAGCAAGCAAACGGATTGTACCGACCCACCTACGCTTATTTATGCAGTTCAAACTGAATATCATCAGATAGTTTTAAAACCCATGAGCATTCCGACTCTAACCGAGTCGACCCATTGATAACTTTTCATGATTTGAAAACTACTAACTTTAGTAAATGTTCATATACAAATGCGCAAAGCTTTTCGAACCAATTAGCTGAGTAAACGGAAATATATTCGCACTACTTATCGGACGTTATCCCCATTACAGAAACTTGGTATAATTGCTAGTTGATTGAAACTCAGATATCCATTCCAAATATGAATTTGATAAAAAACGATCGAGAGAATTAGTGGCGGTTTTGCTCTTTATTATCATAATTGCCTCCAGCGCCGTCAAATAGGCTACATCGAATTCACCCTCGCGGATAAAATATGGTGTTCTTTCACTCTGATTTCTGGTAACGTTTTCATGGTTGGTGTGGTTCACCGCTCTCCTTCATCTACGGAATCATACAACGAATGGTTGATCCAAGTGCTTCAGCTCTGGACTCGCACTTAGCTAGCAACAAAACTTATTATCGGCGATTTTAACATGCCTACCTTTTATCTCAGAAAGGTTTACTCGCACAAACGCTGAAATACTTATTTAGAGAGGTAATAGTTTCAGTCCCTTATTATAACCATGTTCAAGATTGCACCCGGAGAACAGGTTCTGACCGTCCATCCGTCTTGGATTTTGTGTTAACATCGAAAGAACAATCTGTCGAAGCGATCGGATTCTAGCCTGCGCTTGGTCTTAGTGGCCATTCAGTGCTCCTAGTCGACTATGTTTGCAGTACTCATCAATCTCTTGCACGGAATGGGGTGGTTTTTCGGGTAGATAAATTGGTCCTAAGTAAATAACTCGAGCAGATTGAGCATCGGCAGGATTACCAACCGAGACATGACTCACAATGGAACGAAATTAAAGATTTTTTGAAACTGAGAAAACACGAGAACTCGATGATCGCTTCTAGAACACCCAAATATAAACATCATTTTGTTGTCTGCAGCAAAACAAAAATGTGGATAGCGCCGAACCGGAGAGCAAAAAAGCAGCAAAAAGACAACAATAGTTCTGCTTCATGGCAATCCTTTCGTACGTTAGGCCACAAATTGACTTCACTTATTCGAGATGATAGGGAAAAGAAGCAACTGATGCTGTCAAGAATGGAATGCAACCATAAAATGCTATACAAAATCATGAACGTGGATGCAAAAGTCAAACCAGCCATTTTCGCCTTCCAGAATGGCGAAAAACTCACTAAGATCGCGTTGGAAACCGCAAATGCTCTCGCGATTTATTACTACAAAGTGTTCGACCAAACGTTTGAGTGAAACGTTGTGAGTATTTAGTCTACTCAGGAATCGAGACAGTGGGAAACATTTTAATAAATAAAGATATTGTCGCAAGTCAAATTGCTAAACTAAAATTAATAAAATCCCCATGTTTGGATGGCATTACAACGAATGTGAATAGGTTCTGTCATCATCAGCTTTGGGAACCGCTATGCAGCCTATTTAAATATTCGATACACAATGGAGTGGTACCAAAGGATTGGAAGTCCGGCGATATTACACCTATATTCAACTTAGGCTTCCGATATGACGCTGAGAATCATCGTCCCGTCACGCAATCACATATAATTGGTAAGGTCATGGAACGTATAGTCACGGAAAGAAGGTTTGCACACTTTGAATTTCGAAATTCCTTTCGCTAGTGCAGCATGGATTTCAATCTTATAGCTCTTGTCTAGCGAATCTTCTCATATCATTAGCCGACTGGACGAAGGACTTGAATGGAATTTCTTGCATTCACTTACTTAGACATTTTGAAAGAGTCAATCACCGTTTGCTTCTTCAAAACTGATAAGTTTATGAATATGTGAACAGCTTCTCTCATGGTTGTTCGACTACTATCAGATCGCCAAGCTCGAGGTAAAGTAAACAGAGTGCTATCCCAAATGCTTAAAACCACCAGCGGAGTCCTGAAAGGATTCGAGCAAGGCCCACTCCTCTTTCTGAAATACATAAAAGATTTACTTCTTCTCAAATCATCCAGAATGGTCCTGTTCGCGAATTATATGAAAATTTGGACGTAATTTTTTTCTGCAGATGATTGTGAGAAACTGCAAATGGTTTTGGACAACGTGTTATATTCGGCGGCCATGAATGATATGACATTCATTGGGAACAATGTGCATCGGATATATCGATTGGGACCTAAAAACGTGACATGTAGCTCGTTTGAAAAGATCTTGAAGTATGAAATATTTGAAACCTGACAGCATGGTGCATCTCCAAAATATATCGGCATGTCAGCAGATTGTTGGATATCTTTCAAAAAATGTTTGGAAGATTCTCGCTGGTAACGCCAAGGATAATGAATGTCTATCTTCGCCTTACGAGGAAGTATGCGTTAGAGGTCTTGGTTAGTTGCTCTCTTTGATAAAATTTATAACAGCGCAACAAAGTTATTGATATGTCTTCGCAATGTACCGTACACTGAAAGTTTGCACGTCTGGGTCTATGTGACTTTACCCAAGGAGGATACGACGCGAATTATTCTGACCTATAGAATTGTATCTATCAAAAGACATCCACCTAAACTCTCGTTGATGTGTGGGATCATAATGAGATACGCAGACATACCTTAATCATTTACGTCCCAAGTTCCCGTATTGAAAGACGGCGCCATTTTTGCCCTATTTATTTGGAATTCTCTAGCCCAACATTCGGTGTTTAAAACGAATTTGGACTTACACATGCAAAACAATATCATTTGTGAGTCTTACATTTGATATTATTTATTCGTTTATACTAGTTCATTTTTTACATTTTTATTCATACCATAATCCTGTATTGTTGTAAAGTATTGAATTTCTTAAACCATAAATCCTTGATTCCTAGAATCCTTTCGGAGAATGTGGTGGTATGATTTTTCCAGTGTTGACACCCAACCTGCTCAAGTGCCATAAAAATTCATTGGTGGTGCAGGACCTCTCCAATCCTTGACAAATCAAACATTTTTCTTTGCTTTTTCGACCCATCGACCAATCTACTTTACGGTTTGCTTAAGCTCCTAGCTCATTATGCCGTAAGAAAATATTGAACGATTGAACTTCTAATGGATGAGTGCAAAAATATAACATAAAAATGTTACCAAATAAATGGAAAAAGGGACTAACTCTCTGCGAGTGAAAATTTAATGGGCAATGCAATTATCCACACGCAAACATATTTGTAACTTCAAACT
Source organism: Atriophallophorus winterbourni (assembly GCA_013407085.1). Lineage (NCBI taxonomy): Eukaryota > Metazoa > Platyhelminthes > Trematoda > Plagiorchiida > Microphallidae > Atriophallophorus > Atriophallophorus winterbourni. Next base: position 53,509 of record JACCGJ010000671.1, on the reverse strand, counting down.
CTGATGCATCACGCTGATCGGCAATGTTAATTCGCCAACGTGATAAATGTGGCGACACGTCAATTTTGCCGTTAAACATATTAAATCACAAACATGCAACAATGCAGCACCAGCGCACAAATGTGAACAGTAAGACGCGCAGAAATGTATACTGTGTAATATATATTGATTTATACAAGCTACGTTATGAATGCGAATACAGTTGAAATGGAAATGAAATTACAAATTGCTAAAAACTATAGAATTGCTAACTGAAATTATGCACCACCGTTTGTCTACCTTGATAGATAAGTTTGCTCCGTTTGTGCACGTTGAGCGGCACAACAAGCCATAATTGTGGACACCTGCGATGCGAAAGTTGATTAGAATCCGAGACAGTGCCTGGAAAACGTACAAAGATTCTCAGACAACGGTGCTGGACAAGGTATAAAATGATAAGGAATAATGGTGTAAGGCAAAATATGACTATGAATCACGGTTGACCCGCAAAATAACGCATGGCCAGAAGCGTTACTATAGTTATGCTCAATTCAAAGTCAAAACCAGCGATTGAATTGGCAACATTTAGCATGAAAACGGACATCAAATAGTCTGAGATTCAGCAAAAGGCCTTTCTCAAACATTTCAAGTCTGATCAGAGGCTTGATCGGCAAATAGATCCGTTTAAGATGCCAGTCATCAAACGCCAGATGTTGATGCTCTACTGGAGGAGTTATTCTCCACTTATGATGAGGTTGAACTTGATCTTCCAGCAACTTACCCCAATAATTCTGCTGGCCCATACGATATTCACCCTCAAATAATAAAGAACGTGGCGCGATTACTAGCAGAACCTGTGGGTCGTCGTTTTAACGTTTCCTCGCAGCATGGATTCATTCCGAGTATTTGGAATCTGGCTGATGTGATTCCAATACATAAAGGTGGTAGTCGATCCTCAGTTCGTAATTACAAACCTGTAAGTCTTACTAGCATCATTTGTAAAATTATGAACATACTTTGGGATAGGATCTGTCGTCATCTAGTTGATTGCTCATTGCAGAAATCTGCTCAGCATATCTTTCTTAAAGTAAAGTCGTGCCTAACAAACCTCAGGTGTTTCTGAAGGAGTTCAGCATGGGGCTAGATAGAGGCTAACAAGTTGAAGTTTTTTACTTGGACTTTTGCTAGGCCACAGATTGCTGGCAAACAAACTGGGTTATATTGGTATCGATGGTCCTTTGAGAAACTGGATAATAGGTTTCTAAAGCAATAGATACTTTCTCGTCAGGATAGGCATTATGTATTTCTCGAAAGTAAAAGTTGTCAGTGGAGTACCGCAGGGTTTATCACTCCGAATGCTTATTTTACTTATTTTCATCGTTTTTTTCGCAGCGTCGCTTAAGAGTCCCTACTATATTTTTGCGGATGATATCTAGTTTACCGGATAACTGATTGAACCGGATTTTCTTGAGGATGTCGAAATGGTCATCAAGTGGTCTGCTACATAGTATGTAACAGCTAACTTCACTAAAAGATACGCGTGTCGAAAGTCTTTAAAATTTAGAGGTTCCTGGACCAGATGGGATACTTGATATGAATAGGGGTGCCGCAAGTTCGTGACTCTCGTCTAGAGGTTTTATCGGAAACAAAATGGGCTGATCAATGTGCGGCTACTGCACCATGCGCTAGTAGCGAGTTATTTGGCCTTCCATCAGTTTATCCTGCAGGTCACCGTAGGTTTTCATACCATCATACAAAGCAGTCGTGAGACCACAGCTCGAGTATTCCGTTCAAGCATGGTCACGTTATTTGGAAAAAGATATTGCCAAGCTTCAGGATTTTCAGCCATTAGCTGTGGCCATTACTTTTACGACTGATGGTCAATCAGGCAGGTCGTATGAGGAACGGTTGATGAGTCTAGATCTCTTCGCACCGAAAAAAGACGGCGACTTGTGGACCTAATTAAAAACTTCAAATTCATGACAGGTTTCAGTACTGTTCATCCAAGTAAAATGTATGCTCTCGCACCAAGTGTGGGTACTCGAGGCCCTCAATAAAAAGTGGCCAAGAGACATGTCATGTCTAATGTTTCTGATTACCATTTTAGTGAACGGGTAGTAAACTACTGGAATCCTCTTTCCAAAGAAGTTGTTTAATTTTAATCGGTATGGGGTTTCAAGGAAGCAATCGACTCTGTGTGGCCTTTTTTTATTTTTTATCCGTAATTAAATAGTTGGTATGATCCTCAAGTTGTCTTTGGAACGCAGTAATATCTCTCCTCGCCAATAGGTGAAGAGAGGTTTTCTGTTGCATTCCGGATTACTCTAATTTATCTGATTTGGTGTAAGTTATTCTCTGATTGAGGTAAGTTATTCTCTGATTACATCACATGATCACCATGCTTAGGTTGTCCTCCATTTTGCGCGCTATTCATTGTAGCAATTTTAAAGCATCTTCTTATTCTCGATTTTCCATCAGCTGACCTCTCATCGTGCTGGTGAGGAGAAACTGCCTTTTTTCCAGCATCTATTATTGCGGGCTGCTGTCCTATTACTATCCCGTACATCGCCTGGCACCGCGATCATCAGAGATTGAAAACGGAGAAAAAAGAAAATTACATTTCCGCAGTGCATCGATTATAGCGCGGTGCTCTCCCAACTACATTCTCCTAGTCCTACCACCATCACAGGTTCCACACGGAGAAAAAGGATTGACACTTTGGCAGTGGTGGGTGCTTCTCCACAGCTTTCCACCGAAAGAAATTCTGGACGCTCGATCGGTTTGTCAGTCACTTACTGTCCTGTTCCTACTTAACTGAACTGAACTAATACCAGAAGTAATTTGTGAAGAAATTGTATAAAGTGTTGGACGCTCTTCTGTGGCATACCACCAAAAAATCTGGCTGCTCGATTGGCTCGTTAGCCACTGTGCAAGAATGGACTTGACTCTGTGTGCCTTCATTATTTTCTGATTTTTATCCGTAAGGGAATAGTTGGTATGAACCTCATGTTGTCTTTGGAACGCACTAATGATTCTCCTCACCTATTGGTGAGGGGAGTTTTTCTGTTGCATTCCAGATTACTCTCATACCAGAAGATATTTGTGAAGATATTGTTTGAAGTAGTGGACGCTCTTCTGTGGCATACCACCGAAAAAAATCTGGACGCTCGATTGGCCCGTTATCCACATACAGTCCTGTGCAAACTGAACTGAACTGAACTGAACTGAGGTGGTGGGTTTGAATCTGAAGGTCGGACGTTTTACGATCGTATCCTTATTCGCAGTCACCATTTAGTTTTTCGTACATTGAAATGTATTGGTCTTCCAGACCTAGACTCGAATCTTTTGACCTAGAAGGTGAATGTCTCGTACTTGGTCATTGTTGCAGGAATATCCAATTTAATTAAGAGCGGAGCTGTCAAAAATATCGTTATTCTCGCTGGAGCTGGGATGTCAACATGTAAGCACATTTTTTGCGCATACTTGTTTTTGTGTTGAACTCGTCACATGTTATCTTTGTTGCCCACAGATCAATGCGCTTTAAAATGTACCCTAGAAATCCATAAGAGGCCTGATTTATAAATTATAATGTATTGTTGTTTTTAACTTCAATAGTTCAATAATATATTGGGGTGTAAAAGCGTAGCTTAATAATAAACACAGGTTAGTATGTACAGTGTGGTGGAAATAAAATAGTGAGTGTCATTTGTACGGGGACGGGGAGGCCTTATAGCGGGCCGCACTCGCTTTGGAATTGCGCCTTCCTTTTATTGCGAGGCAGTAGCAGGAGAATACGGAGGCATCGGGGTGGCGTTAGACATGGAAACAAGTAAAACTGACAGGTGGTTAGGAAGGGAATGAACGGAGTAGTAAGACAAGGAGGACAACGTACCTGAAAAATGAAGCTAGTACGCGATGCGGTGTAGTGGATCAGTGCTTATCCGAGAACAACAGCAGTCGGACAGACAAGGCCTCAAAGTATGTTGTTGTGGAGATCATTTAAATGAGCATCCAGACTCCGTTTAAAAACCTCTACGGATGTTGCGGATACGACTTCCTGGGGTAGACTATTCCAGTGAGTACATATCCGGAGGGAAAAGAAATGCCTGCGAGAGTTGAAGCGTGAGTGTTGATATGAACGTTTGAGTGAATGACCACGAAGATGTGAAGTTTCACGATTAGGGACGAGAATGTGTTTACAAGGGTGATCAGTGGATGAGAGGATTTGGTAGGTGAGAATGAGGTCACCACGGAGCCTTCTGTATTTCACTGAAAAGAGATTGAGGGAGCGAAGACGTTCAGGATAAGGATACGAGGCCAGACCTCTGACAAGTTTTGTGGCGCGTCGCTGGGGAGCCTCAAGAAGTCTTTGGTCCTTCAGTAACCACGGGCACCAAACTTGAACGGCGTATTCGAGATGTGGACGGATGAATGTTTTGAGCAAAAGCGACAAACATTGAGGTTCAAATCTGCGAAAAACACGTTTGAGAAGACCAAGCATGGCGTTTGCTTTATTGGCTGCTCTCAGGCACGTCGCCGAGACTGACATGTTGGACTGCACGATAATGCCTAAGTCCCTTTCTGAGGAAGTCGTCTCAATTGGGTGTAATCCCAGGTAATAGCTTGGGCTAGAGTTTGTACGCGTTGAAAGGACGCGGCATTTCTCTGTATTGAACGGTAAGCAATTTTCGAGTGACCACACATAAAGCGAATTGAGGTCGTCCTGTAGTTGATCGATGTCGTGTTGACATGTGATGACTCTCCAGAGTTTCATGTCGTCGGCATACATGAGCGTGTGGGAATCAATGGCTTGAACGACATCATCAATGAAGGATAGGAATAGGGTTGGCCCGAGTACAGAGCCTTGAGGGACACCGCTGGAAATGCTGAAACTTGAAGAGAGACATCCATCGACGCGGACGCATGCGCGGCGATCTGATAAATAACTCTCAAGCCACTGAAGCAACTGACCTGCAATCCCTAGAGAACATAATTTGCGGAGCAAGATTCGATGGTTGACTCTGTCGAAAGCTTTCGAGAAATCTAAGTATACTAGGTGAATCTCACGTCCTTTGTCGACTTCGGATGTCCAGTGGTCACGTGCGAGCATCAGGTTTGTCACACATGATCTCCGGGGACGGAAACCGTGTTGCGAATCAGACAGAAGGTGTAGTCCTTCAATGAACTGGATCAGAGAGTCACTGATAATAGATTCCATAAGTTTCGATATAACAGAGAGTAATGTTATCGGTCGGTAATTAGACACGAGAGATCGAGAGCCGCTTTTATAGATGGGAGAGATAGATCCACACTTCCAGTCAAGTGGGACACAGCCGTTAGCAAAAAGGTGCGTGAAAAGATTAGCCAGGGGATAACAGAGAGAGGAGGCACATTCGCGTAGGGTTCGGGGATGGAAACCGTCTGGTCCAGCGGAACTGGTGGGCCGTAAGTTTTTTAGTTTATGATATATAACTGTGGGTGTAAATTCGATGTCACATAAAGTGGAATGGGATGGGGATGAATTTACAGGAATCGTGATGTTGCCCGAAGAAGATTGAAAAATTGAGGCAAAATGAGCTTTCAGAGCTTCGGCCGCAGCTGCAGCATCCTGGGTCAAGCCTTGTGGAGTCTCAAGGATCGTAACTCCAGGTTTAACATACCTCAAGCGGTTCACAAAACTAAATAACCGTTTGGGATTGATGGCAAAAGAGCACGTTAGTCTGTACTGGTAAGCGAGTTTGTCATCGCGAACTAGCGAATTGACTTTGTTACGAAGCTTCCGATAGCGCTCCCAGTTCGCAGGAGTTGGCATACTGAGATAGGTAGCCCATTCAATATTTCTTTCCCGCATCCATTTTCGAGTGCGACTACGAATTGGAGTAAAACCTCGACTTTTGAGAGAAACTTCTTTGGTAACGGTGCATAAGCTTTGCAGATGCTGTAAGCGGGTCGAAAAATGAAGCCAGGCATCTTCCGCCGAAGTTGATGAGTTAATAATCCAATCTTGTTCATCAATGATAGTGTTGAGAGAGGCGTAGTTTGTCCGTTTACATGAATAAATAGAGCGTGCATTTACCTTATCAGCCCAGTAAACTAGGTCGAAGTGGAGGAAGACATGATCACTGCGCCCAAGTGGGGGTTCCCGTTTGATATATTCAATCATTAATTCGTCATTGGTCAAAATCAAGTCTAGCAGTGAGGGCGAATGCTGCGAGTGAAAACGTGTTGGGAGCGTGGAGTGGTTGAAAAGTGGATGAGTGTGTATTAAGTCCAGTAGTTCATTAGATAGAGGGTCGCTAGGATATGGGTCACAGAATAGGCGTGGTAAGTTGAAGTCACCCATAATGAGGACGTGTGTGGAAAACAGTTAATGCGTGGTTCAGATCTGTCAGCAATTGCATGTCGCGAGCCGCTGAGCTATTGGGTGGACAGTAGATGACAACAATCAATAACGTTGAATGAACGAATAGTTGCAGAACACAGGTAAGAGCGTCGGAAGATTGAAAACCATATAATACTTATCATTGCACTGCAACTATCCGTTAATTCAACGTTATTGATTGTTGTCATCTACCGTCCACCCAATAGCTCAGCGGCTCGCGACATGCAATTGCTGACAGATCTGAACCACGCATTAACTGTTTTCCACACACATGTCCTCATTATGGGTGACTTCAACTTACCACGCCTATTCTGTGACCCATATCCTAGCGACCCTCTATCTAATGAACTACTGGACTTAATACACACTCATCCACTTTTCAACCACTCCACGCTCCCAACACGTTTTCACTCGCAGCATTCGCCCTCACTGCTAGACTTGATTTTGACTAATGACGAATTAATGATTGAATATATCAAACGGGAACCCCCACTTGGGCGCAGTGATCATGTCTTCCTCTACTTCGACCTAGTTTACTGGGCTGATAAGGTAAATGCACGCTCTATATATTCCTGTAAACGGACAAACTACGCCTCTCTCAACACTATCATTGATGAACAAGATTGGATTATTAACTCATCAACTTCGGCGGAAGATGCCTGGCTTCATTTTTCGACCCGCTTACAGCATCTGCAAAGCTTATGCACCGTTACCAAAGAAGTTTCTATCAAAAGTCGAGGTTTTACTCCAATTCGTAGTCGCACTCGAAAATGGATGCGGGAAAGAAATATTGAATGGGCTACCTATCTCAGTATGCCAACTCCTGCGAACTGGGAGCGCTATCGGAAGCTTCGTAACAAAGTCAATTCGCTATTCGCGATGACAAACTCGCTTACCAGTACAGACTAACGTGCTCTTTTGCCATCAATCCCAAACGGTTATTTAGTTTTGTGACCCGCTTGAGGTATGTTAAACCTGGAGTTACGATCCTTGAGACTCCACAAGGCTTGACCCAGGATGCTGCAGCTGCGACCGAAGCTCTGAAAGCTCATTTTACTTCAATTTTTCAATCTTTTTCGGCAACATCACGATTCCTGTAATTTCATCCCCATCCCATTCCACTTTATCTGACAAACACAGTCTCCTTGTTCCTCGTGGACATTGTATACCAGGAGAGGCGTATGAATCCGCAAGGATCACCGGCTCGACTAGTTTGGGATGATGTCGGGAGTCCCTGCTTGGTCCCTACCTCGCGAATGGCTTGTGAACTGTACCTACCCCGATAGGTGCGATCCTTAATCTCGTTCCGCTGCCTTGCGGTTTAGGCTTTCGGGCCAAAGGCTTGAGGTGGGAGTCCTCAAGATCAGCTCCTCTACTTCGGCCTGGGCAACCGGGTAGTATCACGCCCACACCCAAACAATGACAATAACAGTCCTAGAAATTCCTAACTCTATCTCTTCTATTGCTTCTACCGCCTTTTCTCCACATGTTACCATCCCCGATTCGCTCTCTCTACCTGATGTACGACTCATGCCGTCTAGACAGCCGTCGATTGCTGCAACTCTTCTACGCCCGCGGGTTTCATTTAGGTTAGCTTCGTTTAACGTTCGGACCTTGCTACAACCGGGACAACAGGCCGGCCTTGCACGAACGCTCGAGACGTTAGGCATTGATATCTGCTGCTTGTCGGAAACCCGTTTCCGTGACACAAGCGAAGTCTGTCAGTTGGTCTCACCAGCTGAACCAGACAGCAGATTCCACCTGCGCCTCTCTAGTGACCCGGATGCTTCCTCTGCCGGATTGGCTGGCGTCGGTATCGCGCTCAGCTCCCGTGCTGAGCAATCACTCTTAGAGTGGATTCCCGTTGACAGCAGACTGTGCGGTGCACGATTTCGTGGCCACTGTCGGGTGAACAGGCGGTGCGAAACGCGGAGGGATTTGTTTGTGATTTCTGCCTACGCTCCAACGGACTGTAGTGTGGATCTCAGTAAGGACAACTTCTATGAGAAGTTGCATAGTTTGTTTCGCAAGGCACGCAGGACAGATGTCGTAATCATGGCAGGAGATCTCAACGCTCGCGTTGGTCGCCTGTCTGAATACGAGCGCCACCTTGGAGGTCAGTATGGGCTGGATGGCGGGCGTTCAGATAACGGAGAACGATTGCTCACATTCTGTGGCGATCACCGCCTCTATCTCTCCAGTACGACATTTCGGCGTTCCCAGCGTCGAATGGCCACATGGCGCTCACCATCACAGCACGTCTGGTCTCAAATTGACCACATTGCTATTAGCTACAGGTGGCGTGGTAGCATCAAGGATTGTCGTTCATACTGGACCACCAGTGTGGACTCAGACCATGCGCTAGTCTGTGCGACAGTCAACTTCCAATTTGGGGGTAAGGCACGCGCAAGACGAACTCATGTAGACACCGCCTCTTTGATGCTCCCCGCTGTCAGAACCGAGTTCCATCATGCATTGACCAGGGAGCTCGCAGAAGCACCCCCGTCTGATGTTGAGCAGCACTGGAACTTCGTTCGGACAGCACTGTCCTGCGCTACTTCTGAAAGCTGTCAACCCACCCGCGCTTTGCCACGCTCTTGGATCTCGGCCCAGTCACTTGCTTTAATCGATCACCGTCGAACTTTACCCACCGGCACTGAACACAACCGTGCCCGGAGAGAATTGAATACCCGCTTAAAGGCCAGCTTAAGGAATGACCGCGAGTTCTGGTGGACGCAACGTGCTTGTGAGATGGAGGTTGCAGCCGCATCGGGCAATACTCGCAAATTGTTTCAGTTAATTAGAGCTACTGGTTCGAAACTGAATACAGTGAGCGAGACTATTTGCGAAACCGACGGCTCGCCGATCACCAATCTTAGTAGACGCTTAGAACGATGGGCTGAGCACTTTAGTGCTCAGTTCAGCCAGCCACCTCCTCCGACCTCGCCGCCTGAGACACCGATTTGCACGCCTTGGCCCGTTTCCTTAGCCGCTCCTGATCTCCAGGAGGTGAGAGAGGTAATTCGAGCACTGAAGCGCCACAAGTCACCTGGTCCTGACGACCTCCACCCGATTTTGTTTAAGGAGGGAGGTGATCTTGTGGCAGCGGAGTTACGTGATTTGTTTACCAAAGTATGGGCTGAGGAGCGGGTCCCGGCGTCATGGGGTGAATCGACGGTTATCCCAATCTTTAAGAAGGGCGCACGGAATCTGTGTTCCAATCATCGTGGGATATCCCTGACTCCTGTCGCGTCTAAACTCCTGGTTTCCATCCTCCTTCGTCGGCTATCGCCCATTCGGGAGTTACGTTGCCGTGAGGAACAGGCTGGATTCCGCCCGGGGCGAGGATGCGTGGATCAGCTTTTTGTCCTGCGACAGTTATTAGAGCACAGACACCTGTACCGGCGACCAACCATCGTAGCTTTTCTGGACATCCGGGCAGCGTTCGACTCGGTGGACAGAACTACTCTTTGGAACTGCTTGCTTAGGAGTGGCATCCCTCCTAAGTATGTCGCCATCTTGAAGGAGCTCTATTCTCATTCTTCAGGGAGGGTCAGGGTCTACGGCAGCCTATCGCCGGCGTTCCCCACAACCAGTGGCGTGCGCCAGGGCTGTCCGCTGTCCCCATTCTTGTTCAACTTTGCGATCGAGGATGTCCTCCAGAATGCTCTCCGTAGCTTCACTGAGGGTGGGATCGAGCTACTTCCAGGTAACCGTGTCACTGACCTTGATTATGCCGATGACATTGCTTTGCTTGGTGATGATCCGGTGTTCCTACAGAATGCCCTGAACCAGCTAGCATTGGAGGCGTCTAGGTACGGATTGCACTTAGCTCCAACTAAGTGTAAGGTTCTTCTTCAAGATTGGGAGGGGTTGCAGCCCACTCTGACGGTCGATGACCTCAGTCTGGACTGTGTGGAACAGTTCACCTATCTTGGTAGCTGCATCACGGCTGCATCACATCAATTTGTAACACTTTTGTAGCCTCTCGACAGCACGATACATTAAATCAATCCACTCTCTTAATTATCAGTGTCTGCATTATTTTTAATGTACAGGAAGTTATTGAACCCAGAAATATATCATATAGTTAGTGACGAAGGTGATAGATTTTCCAATTTCGGGTGTAAAATCCATTTTATGGACATTTGCGAATGAAGTGATTATTATGTCAATATTTACCAACTCTATATGCTATTGTAGTAGACTGACAACTAAAATAATGTCCCCAAGAATGTTGGAGAAAAGCACAGGAGATGGAAGATTTATCGCGGTAGCCAAAAGGTGCAAAAAGGTACAGCAGAGCAAAGAATATTGACATATTTTTGTGGCTCGGGCTATTAAAAAGGTTACGAGCCACTGTCCTAGTGCCATTGAATTCGTTACAGGATTGCAAACTAAACACAATCCGGATATTCATCATAAAGGCAATGGAGTTAACTAGAATAAAGGACACCTGACAACAACAACCCACCATATCTGTCTAGGCATGGGCAACCTAACAGTATCGTATGGTATGGTATGAAAGCACAAGCCTGATCCAGGCAAGGTGCTGCACAGTCAGAGACTGCACGTGGGTTAAGATACTGTCAGGTGGCTCAGGCCTAGACAGATTTGAGGAAGAAAAAGAACAGGAAATGGTAGTGAGACTCCAGCCTATTTCAGCATTCAGCTCACTACCTCTGGCCAATCAATTTAGCACGGTGTTAGCCGCGCAGCAAGAAGTAATGCACGATTGCACCCCCGTACACAGTATCGTAACCCACGTGCAGTCTCTGACTGTACCGCATTTTACCTGGATCAGGCTTGTGCTTTTATCCCATACACCTAGCAACGAGGAAAATCCATTAATGCTAATAAAACATTGCATAAGTGCCTTAATACAAACAACTTAGGCTGAACTGCTTCAAATTTAGCAAAATGAGCCTATTTCGAAAAATATACGGCACCGAAATCATGACGCCATTCACAAAAAAGATGTTAGAGAAGAAGGTAAGAAATACCGAAAATCTTCTCGTTTGATATTAGTCGATAAACTATTTGCCGATAAATCTCACCGTACTATTGGCCTTGTTCTCACGCAAGAAACTAATGTTAACTTTTAATCCTAACGTTCGGTAAATCATTCGAATCCGCACATCAGCAGTAGCATAAACACCGGTAGCAAGTACCAAATAAATAACAATTCAGTGACACAATAAAATCCTAAAAAGATAGGAAGGGTTGTAGTTGAAAATCTTCAGAGCTATAGAATAAAACGCGCATTCAATCACATTCCGTGAAGAAATAAAACGACATTACTACGTCAGCTTTCTTATGGCTTCAACTGCAATGCTTCACTTTACTTAACAACATACAGGGTTAAGCAAACACCCCGAGAAGCAGAAACAAATAATCCATTTTCTGTTAATACTGCGGTTTATTCACGGTATTATCTTTTTATTTAACCTCTGAATTCATAGCCGCTGGCATTCCTGATTTTCGTAGCCCAAGCAGTGGAATATACGATAATCTTGACGAGTTTAATCTGCCATATCCGATGGCCGTGTTTGATGCTAGTTATTTTAATGTAAGTTCATAGATGGTAATCAATATGATCAGATCAACCCCAAACCATTTTTCGAGGTTTGCAGACGACTATACCGGCCGAATGCCAAAGTATGGTTTTGTTCATTACAATTTTCAAATAGCCTACTATAGCTCATTGTTTTGTTAAATTGCTGAATGATAAACAAATACTTCGTCGTCACTATACGCAGGTAGGTAACCTCAATTTATTTATTTTGATCTCCTTTAAGAATGTCGATGGTCTCGAACGTCTTAGTGGCCTACCAGAGGACTTGTTCATTGAGGCTCATGGCACGTTCAATACAGGCCACTGTAAAAAGTGTAACAAAGAGTACACACTTCAGTATATGCGAGGTATCCCATTCGTTTGACCTTTACACAACAAAGAATTTATTTTACAGAAGCAAATTCCAACATGTTCTGCATTAAATTGTTCCGGTGTTGTTAAGCCAGGTACTACAAAATTCGGTGACACTATTTAAGACGTCGTTTTATTTGGCGACAATCTACCGTCTCGATTTTATCGAAATTTGTCCGCGGTACGTATTTATTCTTATTGTGTACTTTATTCAGGTTCTTTTGTCGATTTTTTAAAGGTCCTATATGTTCTATATATTACCTATTTTCTTTCTCATATCTATCTAGACCAAGGCAACCTGACAGTATCTTAGCCCACGTGCAGTCTCTGACTGTGCGGCACTTGACCTGAATCAGGCTTATGCTTTCGTGCATTCATACATTGCCTATATATTGTCCCAATGCTATTGTAAATTTCCTATAGCGTTTTTTATGATCATTTTTGTATCCGGTGTTCTGTTTAGATAGAATTGCTGTATTTTAGTACTACAAGAAGCTATTTTTTTGCACTATTCTATTAACCGCAGACACCAAGCAATGGTTGTCGGTATTATATATTCACCGGACCATATTCGCATACAAAAGGCAGCACGCAGTTTAAAGTCTGTTGATTTGAATCCTAAGTCACTCTGATCTCACCCTCGATCACTAAGCGATATCTGAGGGTTTTCGCATTATTTATTTATTTATTGCAAATCACATGCAGCGCTTGCTTGCCTCCTTTATTTTATGGCGGTTTCGCTGTTTCACAGGTCGCTTGTCTGTTTTCACACACCCCTGATTATTTGCTTGTCACACGCCAAGTAGCTTGGTACTCTGTCTGACTCCAGATCTTTGCTTCATCGTGATGATAATGATGCTTAAAATTCACCGGCTATAACCTTACCAACTTATAGACGCCTTCGATTTCAAACCGATCTTACAACGCTGAGACTGGTCCTTAACCCGGTGCGGTGATTTTTAAACCTGCATGACCCATTGAGCTATACTGCATGCTGATCTGCGGGCACCATCAGAGCCACATCTACCAAACAGGTCGATGAATACAGGTCAGATGAAAACGGTCAGAATTTGTGTCCGAATGCTTTGCCAAGAATCTATATTGTCTCCTGTTCTGCACGAGTGTGCAATCGTGCAGCATTTCTGTGCTGTGCGGCTAACATCGTGGAACATTGATTGGCAAACGGTAGTGAGCTACATGCTGAAACACGCATGAGTCTCACTACTATTTCTATTCCCCCTCATATCTGTCTAGGCCTGGGCAACCTGACAGCATCTTAGCCCACGTGCAGTCTCTGACTGTGCGGCACTTTGCCTGGTTCAGGCTTGTGCTTTCATACCCATACTTCCTGTCTAGGCATGAGTGACCTGGCAATGTCCCAGCCCTTCATACAACCATGACTACAATTACAAAAACAACGCTTAATATTTTCTTGTTATGCCGTGTGCGTTTGCATGTGTTTGCGCTCTACCGTGTTGTGCGGCTAACATCGTGCTAAATTGATTTGCTACCAGCATTGTGCTGCATACTGTGCTGAAACCCGCTGTAGCCTCATTGCCATTTCTATTTTCTTTCTAATAGCTGTCTAGGCCTGGATAACCTGACAATATCTTAGCCCATGTGCAATCCACGACTGTGCTACACTTTGCCTGGATCAGGCTTGTGATTTCATACATACATACATATATCATGTGTTCAATATTGAAGAAAGTAGTATCTTGCAGATGATTCGAATTGAATTGTTTGATTACACTTGACCGTTCAACCGATATTTGTTTTACCGGTTTTACATCATCAGGACTTTTCTGCTTGCGATTTGCTCATTATAATGGGGACGTCTTTACAAGTTCTACCGTTTTGTGGCTTGCTCCATCGTGTTGGCACTCATGTACCCCGACTTTACTTGAATCGCGAATACACAGTTGATTCTCAAACGGTGAGCTTCATGATATATTGAGGTTTTTGTTTTGAACTTCATTTATAGTTTCATGCTATGAAAAGAACATTAAAGTGGTTGTTTTCGCAATGCTCTTATATTTTTGGTATACGCTTAATTTCTGGTTTTTGACTGTTTGTTATCATTAAACGAAGGGATGAAAGCATTGATAAAGTTGTGGTGTGATTAACAGAATAATATTCTCTGACCATCGTTAAACAAGATTACAACCATCAGTTTTCAGTCGATTTACCTTATCCGATCACATCTGTGGAAACTCGGCTTTGCGAAATGCTCACAACTTTTGCAATCCCACGTTCATGCTATTTGCCCTCAATTTATAGTGCACGCAATCTTAAAGCTTTAGTGCAGGGACCGCGAACACTTGAAAACGTCCATTCACAAGGTGAATCAGTAATGCGAATGCTGGTTGTATCTATTTTATTTACAGTGTCGTCATGGTAAACATCCACTCTGTCATATATTTGACAGGTTACATGAAAAGCAAGCTTAATCAACGGTTATTAATTCACAAGGAATAGTTTGTAGTGGTCTGTTGTTTAATGCACTTTGTAGATTGTGACCAATGGGTCTACCTTGATCACATTTTGCGTGTGTCATGTATAGGAATCTGGGGTGGGGTTTTTGCATATTTTACACTGTTATCTCTATTCGACCTATAATAGGTCCCGTTGCCGGTATTCAACGATTTGTCGGCTTAGCCGACTCGCGTAATGTTGATGCTATTGTTTTATTGAATTTTCAAGCGAATCCTTAATGGACCATGTTTCCTAAACCAATCACTTTCGTAATATACTGTCATGTTTATGTGTCCTAGACAAATAAGAGAAACAGAGAATGGTAGCAAGACTATCGGGAGCAATATAAATTCCACCAAACGATTACAGTACATTCTCTTTTCAGTAATTCTGGTACTATTTGGTACCTAAAGTTCTAAATGGGAAGAACGGATTTATTAATAGTTCGATTCTTTGTCCGTCTACTTTAATACTGTGCAGGTGGATTACTCAGCTTGTCTCAAATCACGCCGACCATCTAGCTCGATTGGAATCGAAATAGCTGCAGATTGTTATTCAGTCACACATACATTATATCACCATAGCGTGGTACGTAGTCTCAGCTGTTCAACTGTTAAACGTGTATTATTTGACCGCCACGCATCAAACCAGGCTTTCTTCGCTATTCCACTTGACAACATAACTTACGGGGATCGGAACTGGCTGACACACGTTTAAGTAAACTCTATAATGTTGTTTTGTGCGTACTCGTAAACCTCATTTCGTCCATCTTAGATATTTTATCTATAAACGAGCAAAGCTTAGCATCGTGAATTAGTACGTAAGTTGGTTGTTACTCGGGTTACCCACATTATGCTACTGACAGACTTGGGAATCAGCACTGAACTTCCGTGTGACCCATGATAGCAATCGCTCCAAAGGTTGTCATAGCCGGGGTGGCAGTGGGGATAAGCTCCCACTGTTTATAAAATGCTCCTATATGGCATGCGTCTCAAATAGCCTCTGACAACCAAGTCCAGCTTCTGGCCTGCACGAGTGGCTCCCCGAGCCCGGCGGAACTGCTTCTACCAACAGGAGAAGGGGCGAGGGCGAGTGACTGGCGCCTGAAAACCAGTTTGCTTCGGGCAGATGTAGCTCGTTAGCCTGGGAGGGCATTTCATCTAAGGGAATGAAAACCCTGATTTTAAACCTCCGCTGCCTTGTGGGATACCCGATCGCGGGAAAGGCTTCGGGAGAAAACCCTGAGGAAAAACCTGGAACAGAGTCTGGTAGACCACCTCTTTCTGGCAACTCACTGCTGCCTTGCAGGTCGCACTTGGTTGTGCAAAGGCTAGAGAAGCTGACTCGAACAAACGCCGAGTTGTGCTGGGGACGCCGCTTTGTACCCAAATTCCTAAGAATCTTCATTGAAGCCGACTCATCCTTCAGGAGGAGATAGTCGCATAAAAGTAAAGTAGAGTAATCATCTCATCTCAGCAACATACTAAATTTCGTTAACACTGATTTGGTGCACTCCATGCATTACTAATCTGAGAGCGTAGTATAAATTAACTTTGTTGGACTGTTTCTGGCAATATTTTGTATAGAATCCCTATATCTATAGCGATCATGCAAAGTGCCGTATGTGAGTGGCGATAGCAAATGTGGCTATTTCTAAAAATGTTTCGAAACAGTGTTAAACCCAAATGTGTTCATTTCGGATGTTATTGCTGTTATCCGACATACATATGAAAGCATCTTTCTGGTTGATACTCAATTTGGATTCCAATTTTATTGGTAAGGCTATGTCAAGTTGCTCGGACATGTTTCAATGTTTTCGTTGCTTCGGTACAAAAAATGTCTTCGTTTGCTTCACCGTGTTTTATAATAGTTTCCGTCTTGATGGACCTCCTCCTCCTATACATCTGCTACTCATTGTTATTTCTCATTTCACTGTATTCCACAAACATTACTTTTCAAATAGGGTTTTCTGGCATTCCTGATGCGTTTTATGGTTTCGGGATTCCGACGAAGACCGTTTCTTTGGGGCCAAGCGAACAACTCACGTGATGTGTTTGTCCAAGGGAATTTGGATGATTCGGTTTTGAGGCTCGCCGATCTTCTTGGCTGGAAGGTAATAACTAATATGTTGCTCTTTAAGAGCCACAACTAATTTAATGGCCTATGTGTGTTCAAATATCGAAATTCGTCTGGCAAGTGTGATGCTGAACTAGGTATGGGGACGGTGGTTGCAAGGCTGTGCTTCCACTTCCCATGGTTCTACGTCGTTTCGTCTTTTTTAAACCCCCGCCACGCCGTTTTTGTTTGATAACTTGACTTTGATAACTAAATTATGTAACACACGTCGATTTTGTTATTATAACTGTACGACCGGTCCAAGGCATTTTCCAGCTTCTGGCATGCATGAGTGGCTCCCCGAGAGCGACGGAACTGCTTCTACCAACAGGAGAAGGGGGCGAGTGACTGGCGCTTGAAACCAGTTTGCTTCAGGCAGATGGAGCTCGTTAACCTGTGAGGGCATTTCATCTAAGGAAAGGAAAACCCTGATTTTAAACATCCGCTGCCTTGTGAGATACCCGCTGGCGGGAAAGGCTTCGGGGAGAAAACCTGAGGAAAAATCTGGAGCAGAGTCTCGTAGACGGTTAGTTGGTGCACACCACCTCTTTCTGACAACTTCCTGCTGCCTTGCAGGTCGCACTTGGTTGTGCGAAGGCTAGAGAAGCTGACTCGAGCAAACGCCGAGTGGTGCTGGGGACGCCGCTTTGTACCCTAATTCCCAAGAATCTGCATATTTTTTGTTAATGATCAAGGTTGATATTTCTTCGTTTTCCCTCTTTTTTATTTTATTCCGTTTAAATGTCAAGCGTGTGTGAGCTAGATCGTTCGGAATTTTTTCCACAACTCTCCAATTCTTTCATATCACTAAGTAGTTTTAGTCAAACAAGTTTCAAGTTTTTATTTCTTATTTTTCAGCATTTATGCATGCATGATATTCACGAGTTGCGTAGTATAGCTGCAAAGATAGTATAGAAATAAAAGGTAAATATTGAGCGAAGCACAATGCAGGCAAAATGCCACAGTCGGAGTCCGCACGTGGGCTAATGACACGTTACGCTGCCCAGGCATAGAAAGATATAAGAACGGAGAGATTGCATTGTGACTCCATTGTTTCCGCATGCAGCTCAGTATCATTGGCATGTCAATATAGCACGGATGTGCAATCGTGCAGTACTTTGTGCTGTGCGGCTAACACCGTGCTACATTGATTGGCCAGTGGTAGTGAGCAGCACGCTGAAACAGGCTGGAGTCTCACTTCCATTTCCTGCTCTTTTTTCTTCCTCATATTTGTCTAGGCCTGGGCAACCTGACAGCATCTTCGCCCACGTGCAGTCTGCCTGTGCGGCACTTTGCCTGGATCAGTCTTGTGCTTTCATACCATACCATACCAGTATAAAAAGTTGTTAGTTGTGCAGCAGAGAAGTACTAGACTATCACACATCCTTTTTCCAGTGATTAAACTCTTTAGCTATGTTGTAGCAGATGAACAATACAGAATATGAAGCGAAAAGTAGCTTAGACTTAACGCCGAGAGAACATAGACGAACAACGTAAAAAGAAAGCCTACGAGTTCTATTAAGTAGAGAATTTACATGTTGGGTTCAAGTAAGGTTGCCGGATATCGTGTCCCGTAGATACTTCACATGGTTTTATAGTTATGTCTGTGGAATTAATTCTAGATAAAGTAACACTAATGCAACATGCTTCGCGACGAGGTAAAATGAAGAAATCCAAAGTTTAAAATGTGGAAAAAGAACGGGCCCAAATATAACTTCTAAGAAATTTGAGTGCAATCGGTTAGAGCATAAAACTGCTCTAATCGATTGCACTCAAGTTTCTTTGCATTATGAATACACGATCGGTCCCAAACACATTCCAATTGATTGTTGGGACAAATATAATTAATACCACGTATGTTTTCAGAAATTTTTGTCACTCACAATTCATTTTTATCATTTCCAGGATGAATTGATTAGTCTCAAGCAACACACTGATGAACGTTTGAATCTGATGCACCCAGGAACTTCTTCATGACATTGTGCCACGTACCGCAATCTCTGGTGGATTTTTCGCTGACCTTTGTCTTTCTTACTTTTCTCTATTTATCCTTCCTCATTTGTTTTACTAAAAATATACTATCAGTAACTTGTCATGCTTGTTTTAGTCATTACTTCGGTATGGCAAAGAGCACAGGAAACTCTGTAACTTTTTGATCATGGGTTTCAACATTCATGACACTTTTCTGGTGATCGACACTACCAAGAATCGTTGGATAAGCAGCTGTAAAGATCAGTTGCCTCGGTGCAACTTACACACCGATTTTCGCTGCGGTCTACCTGATGCTGTCAACCAATTTTACCCTACTTTTATTATTAATAAAAATTTCAATGAGTCGTCCACATATACGTGTGTACCGTAACAGATGGGCTAATTATTGGAGAACGAACGAAAGCATGTTCATCAACCTTATATTGTATTGTTCTGGTTCAAACAGTGAGGTTATTGAATCGAAGTCATTTCTATTCATATCGAGAGAAAAATTCGAGGATGTGTAGTACCTGCTCCAATACTTTAAAACGTGCATTTTACATTAAAGAAGGTTTGTGATGCGGTTTTGGCTAACGTTTCGCTTCTGACTCAGAATCCTCGACAAAGTGTGTAAGTAGGAACAGAACCCAATTGTTGTGAACGAGTAGAGGGACATCACCATGAGAGCTTCCTTGCGGCTTTCACTGTGACGCATCATAACAAGCTTTCCTCGCCACATCACTTGACAACAGACAAAATTAATTAAACAATCCAAGAAGATGTCTACAACAAGGCCGCCACTGAATACGATTTTGGGCCATATCGCTAAGCGTAAAAAAGCCACTGTGAATTTTCATCTTTTGGACCCCAAACCGGAAAGTACCAACCGCATCCAGTTTAACAGTCAAAACCTTTATCTGCCTGAGACAAGCCAAAGTCCGGCCACCGCTACAACGATGACATTCCGAGCTAGGAGTGACGAACAAAACAGCGTTAGGAAAACGATGATTTCCCATTCGCACTACCTGGCCTAACCAGCGAAGTCTATGCACGTTATCATTTCCGTCCGGTGCCTACGTCGCTGCCAAAGATTCTATTACGGATAATTGAATTCTGTATCCGATGGTATACAGCACGTGCATACTAAATGCTTTACTATACTGCAGTGAAACCTGGGCCACCCACGCAAGACACGAAAGGAAGCTGAATGCTTTCCATCTACGAAGCATCCGTCGTATCTTGAACATATCGTGGATGGACAGAGTGACTAAGGCTGAAGTGCTTTCAAAAGCTGGTCTACAGAGCATGTTCACCCTATTACGTCAGCGCCGCCTGCGGTGGCTTGGTCATGTCTATAGAATGGAAAATGGTCGTATTCCGAAAGATCTACTACTACGGTGAGTTGCAATTAGGAAGTCGACCATTGGGGCAGACCGCACTTGCGGTACAAAGATGTTTGCAAAAGAGATATGAAAGCTCTTGACATTGAACCCGCAAGCTGGGAAGAAAACTTGCTCTTGACCGCTCACTTTTGGAAGGCATTGTGTAAAGCGTCGACTGCAAACCGGGGAGGAACAAATACAGCTCCTAGCTGCTGAACGCAGATCACGCCGCCGGCGTGCAACTGATGCAATACAACAGAGTTCTGACTATCGTTGCAAGCGCTGCGGGAGAGATTGTTCCTCCCGACTGTTTAGTCATTCAAAAAGTTGCAAAACATGAAATTCATGCGATGTGATGTACATCCATGGTCGACATCGACCGACGGAGGCCAACAACATCCGATGGTGCAAAGTAACTCCAGCGATGGTGCATAGAGAGCGATTGTCGAATACTTGTAGACGGCAGTCGCAATAATAGACTCAGGCTTTTAGTTCTGCCAATTCACGATCGATCTGCACCACCAGAATTTAGTGTTCATCATTAATGGCTATCGTGTTTAACGCCACATATGTAACTTCAGGTCCCATGACAATTACCAATTACACGAGTTTATTGGTAGTCATTCAATTAAAAGTTCACTGAAAACAACCTTTATTCAACCAGTAGCAGCTATACAGCGAAGAAACTTTTCAGCGCCACCACTTTACTTTCAAACAGGGAATCGGATAGTCCGCGTTGAGACAGTGGTCCATTCGGCTGACAACTTCTTATGTAGCCTAAGCGTTGATTACATTCTTTCGTAAGTGTTCAGCAATATCTTTGTTCTGGACACGAATTCCGCAAACTATCTCAGTGTAGTGTTTCGCCTCGTTACAGTTCCTTCTTTGCCCCTGATACGGAAACAAGATTAGGTTGAGTGAGCCTTGAAACTGAGATTGTTTTACGATAAAGTTCGCACAACGAACCACGGGTTCAAACCGAATCACCTAGTGATTCCTGGTCAAGCACTCAAGGCGCTTATGGATGACCAACTTAATGTGTTGCTTACATCCTCCGAACTAGCACAAGACAACCGGTTTCTGGCTGTTTGCCATCATCAGGTGGAGCAGTAGATCAGGGTTGTGATGAGCCATTGACCATGTGAAACAGTGGATGAGTGGCTATCAAGTTCTACTGAATACAACTTTTGTAACATGTTCGTACAACGAACCATGGTGTTCAAACACGGACAGTGCTTCTTGCTCAACACTCAAGGCGGTATGGCTGACCAAAGCAATGTGGCTACTTCACATCCCCCGCACCTTTAACAATCCCTGGCAACTTTCTGTGTTTTCCGTCATCGGTGGATACATTAAGCTTAGGACAGTAAGATCAGGGTTCGTGAGCCATGAAACAGTGGGTAAGTGGTTATCCAAGTTATACTTGAATACAACTTTTGTAAAATGTTCGTACAACGAACCATGGTGTTCAAACACGGAATAAGTGATTCTTCGTCAAGCACTCAAGGCATATATGGATGACCAAAGCAATGTGCTGCTCACATCCCCCGCACTTACAATCCACTACCGGTTTCTGGCTGTTTTCCGTCATCAGGTGGAGACAGTAAGATCAGGTTCAGTTAGCCTTGAGACAGTTGACAAGTGTTTAACAAAGTAATACTTCTTACAAAGAACCACCATGTTCGACTACACAATCACAAAATGATTCCTGGAGCACTTCACAGAACGACTAAAAGCCGAAATCAATGGTTGATCAATGATTCACCTTAAATGCCATTGACACAATGCGACAGGTCGCTCGAATCTAAGGTCACATACATACATAGAGATCACATTAAAACGGAATTTCAGTCGCTATATCGATGTGAACAGAAACCAGATTGGTTAATTGTAAGCATCGTGACAACTAGGCTCAAAATCAATGCAGTATTTAATACGGTGGTTCATTATGAAACCTTATATAACAATGGCTTTCATGCATAAATTTGTTTTTAGTCTGCTGCTACCTTTAGCGTGTAGTGGCACTCCATTTTGGACGAGTTGAGAACCATGGTCTGATCAAGAACCGCATTACTGGTTCGATTCCCAGCCTTTTTCTGGTAACTTGACACCACATCAGGAAGAAATCCACGATCTTAAGTGGGTTGAGAATACCGCGTATGCAGTTCGTATATATTTTGGGTTCAAGATGATAATTTCGCAAACAATTGTGCTCACATTTATTTATCACATAGTCATCTGGTAAATCGATCTTGGGAGTGTAATTTTACCAGAACGTTGAAACACAATCAATAGTGAAATCGCCTACCAGTGAAACACAAACATTCAGTTTCTAACGATGGTTTGATCGATCGAATTAGAGAAGAGCAGACAATATGTTGAGTTCTGTCTAAATGACGATCTTTTCACGTGAAAACAGTCGGGTGCTATGAACACAACCAATCACGTGAATTAACATTACTGTGTGCTCACTAGAAGCATGGCTTACTACATTTGTTTCATTCAAACGTATTCAAGCCCAATATAGCGCTAGTTTCCATAAAGTGCAATCTTTTGACGTCCACATTAAATCAGAAAGTATGTTAGTATTTCGGGATTGCACCTCCGTTGAGGCTACCAAATTGTGTATGTAGAAACAACGTACAAGTTCAGTAGTCGTGCAAGTATGGTTTACATATTCTGTTGTATCTGATGGAGTGTGAGTGCTAATAACATTTTGCTTACCGAGGACGCAGTCGTGGTAACACGCCAGTTCCAATGAGGATACTATTTGTAGAGTATGACACGGACAAAATAACCTCATGATGAGCAGAAAATCAGAGACAAGTTAGCTTGCTGAAAGTTGCACAGCAAGGAAGTTGCTTTTAGAGACAAGCAGTGTGTGTGTGTGACACAAGTACAGAGACACAAATCAATGAATGAATGAATGAGAAGAGATAAAAATGGACACAGAATACACCCGAAAGGTATAATAACAATAATTATAACTCATTGTCGATAATCAACATCATGCATTCGTTCTCACACGGAATGAAACGAACGGTCAACTGCATTCATTGTTCACAGCACAGAGAGTAATAAGAAATTGTGTACACTGGAACTGCAAAAACGATGACTAATGTGGTGGTGGGCGAATCACCCGAGAGACCACGTGATTCAATGCATGCTCGTGGCGCACGCGTTTACAGATGTACAGCGAGCAAGAGCTCGGAGAGAAACAGACAATGAATTACACAAAGAAGAGAAAAAGAGAACAGAAACATCGCTTCGCAGACATCAAAAATCGGCTTCACTCATCCTCCTCGTTCAGCATCTCGCCATCGTCGCTGTCTTCCGATGCCTTCATTTTATTCGTGTTACGGTCAGAATCAATGTCCAAAAATTTGTACGTGTCAGTGGCCATATCGATTGCCCATTGAAACTTTTCTCGCTGCGTTTTGTTGAACACCTTTTCGATGGGCACGTCGAACCGTTTGCACCTGCGAAACAAAGATATTTAGAGCGTCTGAATAGACATTGGCAAAGCACAGACAGCCGCGTCGACTGGCGGTCAGAAGAGCAACACAGTGATAACAGGTGGCCACGGCTTGTTCATGTATGTATGCTGATAAATTGTCATCGACATCACCTAAGTTGACTGGCCACAGGTAGTGAGCTGCATCCTGAAACAGGCTGGAGTCTCACTACCATTTCCTTTTCTATTTTCTTTCTCATATCTGTCTAGGCCTGAGTAACCTGACAGTGCAGTCTGACTGTGCGGCACTTTGCCTGGATCAGGCTTGTGCTTTCATAATAATATAATAATCACCATCACCATAGACATCATTACATCGGAAACAAGTACCAAGCGCGTGGGGAAAAATACAGTCAGATATCCTAGGCTTAGACTGAAACGAGAAAGGAAATAGATATAGTCGTGCGCTTCCAGAGTGTTTCAGAATGCAGCTCATTACCGGTGGCCAATCATTTTAGCACGGTTTTAGCCACACGGCACAGAAGTACTGCACGATTGCACATCCGTGCAACCATACAAGATACTGTAGGTTAAGACAATGATTGAGAACAAAAGGAACGATTATTAAAACAAGGGTAGCGGTATGACGACTTTCGATCAATTTCTCGATGTAATTTTGCTTGGTTTTTGAGAAAGGTACCGATTAGTCAGCCACATAACGAAAAGTTCCTTCCAATTTTCGTAAGAAATTTGACTTGCACGTGACATTACTTCTCGGTATTCATGCAAGCAAAAAAGTTTTAGCCTACATGCAGTTTATGACTGGATGGATGGGATTCACGATTTCATACATACACACATCACGACTGAAGGTTGTGCGGAATAGGCTCGGTCAAAGCAGTAAACACCGAGGAGATACAAGGGCTGTAATGAGGTTGCTAGGCCCACACAAAAACTAAACCTCAGTGGCAATAAAACTACCGCGAGCGTTCCGTTACGGAGTGCCGATTGTGCAAAGCCCAAACACACACACACACACACGAATGTAGCACAACAAATTACAATCACATACCAGGCAACTGTGATACGTGGATCGAGGTAATTAAGTTTGCTGGTGCTGAGAGCGATCTCCTTGTTCTCATCTCGATCGGTCGCTTGAAGTTGCAACCTGGTCAACTGCTCCTTCGTCGAAGACAAGCGCTTCTTCAGCTTCTCGTAGGCCACCTTTTTCGAGACCTGTTTGTTTTGCTTGTAGTCGGCTTTGATTTGCTTCGCTTCACTGGTAATTTGAGCAATTTGATCACGTTTCGCGTCAATCTGCATTATCAAAAAAAAATGGATGATGAAGAATGTGAGTTTAAATTTAAGTTACAGCCTTATCGCGCTAGAATAATCAGCTTGTTTATTCATTAAAGTCGCTCATCGTCTCTCGACAAACACGGCTTTTGTGGGTTTTCAGAAAGACCCTCTAGTCATTCGGCGAAAACCGAAACAACGCAGTGTTACACGGGCAGGTGGTCGATATCTAGACAAAAAAGAATGAGTCACATTGCAGTGCAGTTTCGCTTGCAGCCCATTAACCGTGGCATTCAATTGGGTAAAGCATTGGCTACACAATACAGAGGTACTAGACAAATATAAAGTTTCGCAAACCAAGTTGAATCAGACACGCATAATTTTAGGCGCAGTAAAATGATCGTTCTCATACGTAGAAGGAAGGCGTCGTGTCCGAAAATGTTATAGTTGTGCAGTTAGAACAATGTCTAATACCCATGGGATAAAAGTGAACTCTCTCAATCGTGAAGCAGATTTAGTGACAATATTCTATATGAATAACTGTGGCTAACATCGTGCTAAATTGATTGGCCAACGGTAGTGAACTGCATGCTGAAACAGGTTGGAGTCTCGCTACCATTTCTATTTCCTTTCTCATTTCTGTCTAGGCCTGGGCTACCTGACAGTATCTCAGCCCACGTAGTCTCTGACTGTGTGGCACTTTGCCTGGATCAGGCTTGTGCTTTCATACCATCATACCATAACATATGAATAACTGTATTGCTATTCGTCGTAATTTAATTGTCTATAACTACACACACGTGAACAAATGCAAATGAGATAGCTCACCGGCCACTTTCACTAAACATATCCTTTAGTTCATTTAGTTCTGTGGCTACAAACAGTTCATTAGCAAAGGAAACCCGAGCGTCACTACTGTCCGAGATGAGTGGGTGACCATAAATCACTTGGTACTTTGCAGGCATTGAGTGCACGCAAAAATTGACGCGGAAGAATTTCCAATTCATGCATGTATGTGAAAATCGGTTGCAACGCATTACCAGCGAGAATCAGAAGTAGCGCAGTTTTTAATACAGACGAACTAACTCATGATACAAGAAATGATATTTGAAAATAGAGATTATATTACAGATAGTTTGAGAGCCTCACCTTTTTCTGTAGATTTTCCATGGATTTCGCGAAGGATTTGGGAACTGCACGCTGATGGTTGCACAGCACCGCAACAGCTCGGTTTGCTCGATTGTAAGCAAGCAATTTCGCAGGAGGATTGTCTTTCGGATCGGTGAGAAGTTCCAACTGCTCCTCCAAGGTCCGGCTCGCGTTATACGTACGGAACACTTTCGCAGTAAGCCCTTCCATTAACTCTCGTAAATATTGGTTCAGCACTGAGGTCTAAACAGATTGAAATCGTGACATGAAAGCAATCAAAACAATATATGAAAAAACTTGACAATTGGTCATGAAGGCAGCTATATAGTCAACATCATCACAAGGAAATTTTAAAATTGTTACATGTTCTGTAAAGCGACAAGAAATAACAGAAATCAGTGCATCAATGTATGATTAACATTTACAGCCAAGACATGAGCTTACGTAGATTATAAATAGCTGATTACACACTGAAACAAACATTTACACATCAATATGGACCACTACACTAAAGTTAGATATGTTGTTGGGGAATTGTTGCTTAACAGATGTTTATCTTCCGGAAACGATTCCGTCTACGATAAATATTTTTATCTAATTGATTATGGGAATGTTACAGTCTGAACACATAGAAAGTAACTAAAAGCGCATAGCAGTAATTATGAATCCCTTGTGTCAAGCACTCATGGCTTGACCACCAGAATCACTTTGTGATTCTGCATTTGAACATCGTGGTTCGTTGTACGAACCCGATATAACAGTGGTATACAAGCGTAACTTTAATTACAATATATATTTATATATATTTACACAATCATTTAAAAATGAAAAAGTGCCACCCAAAACAATAACATTTCCATAAGTGGTGTTTTGGCATTGAGGGCATCCGAATAAACGAAAAACGTTTGAAAACAACGTATTCAGCACATACGATTTTATAATCAATAAGAATATAACGGGAGAATGCTTATTGCATATTTGTTTGATAATCAGTCGCTAGGATCGAATAGCCATTGCGAATCTACGGGTGGGGAAGCACAAAGTGTTATATGATATGTCGATGTCGACCATGGATCTGCATCACAATCGCATGAATTTTTCATGTTCAACAGCTTTTCAAATGGCTAAACCGTCCGATTCGGGAGAAACAATCTCTCCCACAGCGCTTGTGACGATGGTCAGAACTCGGTTGTAGGGCGTCAGTTGCACGCCGGCGGCGTGATCTGCGTTCAGCATCCAAGAGCTGCTCCTCCCCAGCTTGCAAACGACGCTTTACACAGTGCCTCCAATGTGAGCGGCCAAGAGCAAGTTTTATGCAACTCGAGGGGTCAATGCCACGAGCTTTCATCTTTTTTGCAAACGTCTTTGTACTACCCAATGGTTGATTTTCTGATTACAACTCACCATAGAGTAGATCTTTCGGAATACGACCATTTTCCATTCTATAGACATGACAAAGCCACCGCAGGCGGCGCTGTCGTAGTAGGGTAAACATGCTCCGTAGACCAGCTTTTGAAAGCACTTCAGCATTAGTCATTTTGTTCATCCACGATATTTTATAGGTACGACGAATGCTTCGTAGATGGAAAACATTCAGCTTCATTCGTGTTGCATGGGTGGTCCGGGTTTCACTGCCGTACAGTGAAGCATTTAGTACGCACGCGCTGCATACTATCATGGACTGCAAATGGGCTAAGATACTGTCAGGTTGTTCAGGCTTAGACAGATATGTGAAGAGGAAATAGCAATGGTAGTGTTTCGCGTGCAGTTTACCACCGATGACAAATTAATTTAGCACGGTGCTAGCTGCACAGCACTGAAGCGTTGCACGATTGCACATCCCTTATATAGTAACTAAAATAGGATGTTAGGCTAATGTAGTTATTTTTGTTACAACTGGACAGGGCAACTTCACCCTATTACGTCAGCGCCGCCTGCGTTGGCTTGGTCATGTCTATAGAATAGAAAATGGTCGTATTCCGAAAGATCTACTCTACGGTGAGTTGCAATTAGGAAGTCGACCATTGGGCAGACCGCACTTGCGGTACAAAGATGTTTGCAAAAGAGATATGAAAGCTCTTGACATTGACCCCGCAAGCTGGGAAGAACTTGCTCTTGACCGCTTACTTTGGAGGCATTTTGTAAAGCGTCGACTGCAAGCCGGGGAGGAGCAAATACAGCTCCTGGCTGCTGAACGCAGATCACGCAGCCGGCGTGCAACTGATGCAATACAACAGATTTCTGACTAACGTTGCAAGCGCTGCGGGAGAAATTGTTCCTCCCGAATCGGACTGTTTAGTCATTCAAAAAGTTGCAAAACATGAAATTCATGCGATGTGATGTACATCCATGGTCGACATCGACCGACGGAGGTCAACAATCAATCAATCAGGACAGGGCAAGACAGAAAGGGTCAACGCATTTGCAAATTATGAATGGGCAGTACGTTGCAATTGTACTGCAATGGGATTTCAGTTCATACAGCGGATATAAAAAGAATAACTTACATTCAAACGATCAAATAAATCGTCGTTTTCTTTTTTGTTCTTTAAAAACAATTTCACGTTTTTGAAAACACGTTTAGGAACAGAAACTGAATTTTGATAACGAATTGAATCTTTGCCGAGGAAGTCGAATTCCACCACGTACGGCTTTCCATCCAACTCCTCGTGAAGTTTGATATGCTCGTAGCGCAGCGAACAACAGCCAACGGTATCTGCTTCATCTTCGTCTTTTTCATTACCCGCACGAAGAGCAAGCTATAAGAAAGGTAGAATACTGGTAGGAGCGCAGCTAAACAAACTGATGCCGATATCACGAAAAATGGGGCGACGAGTATAAACGATTCACCGTTTAGCTAAATCACTAATATACTGGCGCACATGCCAAAAGAATGTCAATAAGCTGAGTGGTGGTTACATCGGATGATCAACGTTGATGGGTCATTTTGGTTCTAGACAGTGAAAAACAGGTACTTTTATAAAAGAAAGTTGTGTGGAATAAAAACAACATTCTTCTGATTAGAAAACATTTGCTGTCCAAAAAGCATTACCAACAATTTTGAGTGTAATATGACCGCAGCAACAAAATGAAAAACATTAAACGGGGACAGAAAAATGGAAAATAAAATAGTTTTCGCGGCATACAACTTAGCCGAAGGATATAAAAATTGCAAATTTTTAGTGATTCCATTATATGAAGACAAATAGCAATTATTTACAAGCAATTTGAGCTTGTAAGCCACTGTTGGATAACGTTGGCACAACCAACCTGTTTAATCACATATGCTCAAAAGACATGAAGATGGGATTCAACCCATGGTCATGAATAAAGATGCTAATTTGCATATAGTTGAAAGCGGCATTAAGTTTGCACATAAGGCTATCTTGCACATGTGACAGGAGAGAAATTAATTCCGTTCGTTAATATAGTTATGCACTGGGAGGTGAGTAAATTCACTTTACAAGAAAAGATTTATTTGACCAGATGAGTTAGCACTATATAACTTGGTATGAAAGCACAAGCCTGCTTCAGGCAAAGGGTCGCACAGTGAGAGACTGCACGTGGGCGATATTACTGTCAGGTTGCCCAGGCCTAGACAGATAGAGCAGGACCTGGTCTTCTATGATCATAATAGAATCAAATAAATCACACCAGCAGATAAAAAATTATGCAAGTGACAACCGAAATGATAAAAACGTTTGAAAATTCACTTACTCTATCAATAAAATAGAGGGCTACTGCGCGTTGACGTATACGCATTTCCTTGTGCTTAAAATCAGCACGGTAATCCGCACGGATCCGATCAATTATTTTGTGTAGTGAACGAGCAGTTTCATATTTTTTCCAATCTTTTTCAGCCTTCAGTCGGGAGGATGGGTTCAACATCACGTATTTGAAATTATTCTGTACATTTTCTGTCCAACATGCGAGCCACGTGACCGTGTTATCATGGCGCACTTCTTTCCAACGATGACCCTTCGGCGGAACAGGAATTTTCGAGTCCTTTGAACAATTAATGATAACATTTTCGGGCATTGTTCGCTTCTTCAGCATTCCCATTTTAGGATGATTACCACGACCACGGAAAAGACCAGGAGGCTCGATACGGAAATTTCCAATGCGTTGTTTATGCCCGTCTAATATACAATAACCGTATTCATTTTGAATAGCGAGGTTTTCTTCTTTGAGCTTTTGCTTCTCTTCCTTGCTTCTATTTTTGCGTTCCTCGGAAAGCCTTAGGAAGTGCGCATGTATTTCCTTAAAATCACATTTACTCAGTGATTTGATTATTTGACGCTCTTCTTCATTCATTGACTGAAAGTATAAGTTAGCGGAAGACAAGTAATTACCTTGACCCAGTCCCTGAAAAAGTTCTTGTTAAAAACATCTTTTGTGGTATATTCATGATCAAGCATTCGGGCATAGAATCCAGCTACTTCTTCAGCCGATTCCGACAGCCGCATCGGTTTTCCATCGTAGTAAAATCGAACGTTTTCCGGTAATCTCTCATAGGGTGGTGCAAACAAAGGACCTTTGTGCTCCAAAAAAGTCCATTTAACTCCAGTATCTTTCTTCTCTTCTTCCCACCAACGCCAAACATCTTCTTGATTGTCTTTTTCTTCTTTTTTCGACTTTTTCGGTGTTGCGGATGTTTTAGTGGGAGTAGTAGGCTCTTTTTTGATCGCAATCTTTTCGCTTTTCACAGATTTAGCAGCACTGTTTTCTAGCTTAACAGATGTTTTCTATTTTTATTAGAAGCATTGAGAACTTACATTTTGTGGAGATTCTAATTTAGGTTTTTTAGATAAGCGCTTGATTCTGGGCAAATATAATGAAACGGAATAACCTACTTTGTGGATAAAGGAAGATCGTCTTCACTTGAGGAGTCAGGGGAATAGCTTCTTTTAAGTTTGGTTGATAAGGGAATATCATCGTCTGATTCTGAACTCAGCCGGGAATGCCGAACACCATTACCGAAAGGGTGGTTGCTAACAACGCCAGTCATCGCTAAAATAAAGCAAAAGATTCCACTTCATTAATTATTTAATCCTAGATGTGCTAAAAGAAGAACTAGATCATCCACACAGATATGTATTGTTCGTTGGGGCGGAACGGTATAAATCGAATCAAACGGAACACTAATCCGGTGGAGTAAAGTTGCCACGGAGATCTTCACATTGTTTAGGTTTACAAAGTTCAACGTGAAAGTGACAATATTAATGGCAGGTTGCTATTAGCGATAATCGATTAAGCAGAAAGGTGTACATGATAAAAATGACTTCATTCGTCTACACGAATTGTAAACAAATCAAGCAAATTTATCCACACGAATTTAAAAAAGTATAGAGAAAGTGTACATGAATCAAATATGTCAGCAGTTTGCAAAATTGAGTATTACATATTAGCACGGAATTGGGTGGATTCAGTTTATAATATATAGCATATAATATTATATATATATATATATATATATAGATATATATATATATTAGATATATATATATATATATAGCTATCACTGGAATAAGCGATATTCGCGATAGTTGCAACATTCGTTCCGTACAATTTTTATGGACTGGTATTATCAGAGATTCACCTCAGGAGGCAAGTACCCTCTCATCCATTCCAAAAGCTCGTGCAATTCTGTTATGATTGTCTCGCCTCCATCCTTAAAAAATACCAGGTGGAGCTTGTCGGGACCCCGGAGCCTTAAGTCGCTTTAGTGATTGGATCTCTCTTCGTATTTTTTCGACACTGGAGGGGGCTAGCGATACGCACCATTGTAAAGGACATTGAGAGATGTCGGCGGTGTCTGAAGGAGGGTGCTGATTAAACTGTTGACGAAATAATTCTCTCCATCTTTCTAAACGACTATGAAGGCTCGCTGTGCGCGAGCCATCAACTTCGAGGATGCTTTTACTCAGGCTATGCCGCTTAGGGCCACATGCACTAATCAATTTGTAAAGCCTTCGCATGTTGCCCATAGCTGACGCACTTTCCTTCTCCGAGGCGCGTCCTCTTCGCCAAATTTCACGGTCACGTCACAGACTATCTTTGATTAGGAGTCTAAGACACTTCCCATCGTCTTAATACTCTAAACCACTAGGTAAGACACGTGCTGTTCGAGTAGCATGAGGGACTTCGCGGAGATCCAGCGGTGTGAAGGTTGACAAGCGACTTTGCAACATTCTGAAGCAGAGTGCTATCTAAAAGTAGTGCAAATGACGATCCAGCTCGAATAGCTGATTTTTTGAAAGAGAAACCTAAAATCTGGCTTTTACTTCAGGTGTTTGTGTCTAGATTGTGTTTACCTCCGAATTGAAGGTTGATTATTGCGCACGCCAAAGCGTGATCAGAATCTACACCGGTACTCCAATAAGATTTGTTGCAGCATCTGGAAACACGCTGGATTCACATTGTCATGTTTTCTTCTTATGTCTGTCCTAGCGTGTGTAACCTAACAGTAATTCAGGCTACGATAATTTGCCTGAATCCATACACAAAAATTACATAATTTCAAATATTGAAGAATTATATGAGCCACAATCAAGTTAAATGATCATCGCAGTGAAACACATAATATGGTAATCAGCTTTTGTAACCCATTATGAATTACGCAAACTACACAGGTTTATTGCAAAATTCAGGATACCTGAATGGCTCCAAGCCTGATATTATATAAATATCCAACAAAGCAAGAACCACTATGATATATATATATATATATATATATATATATATATATAGAGAGAGAGAGAGAGAGAGAGACCTGTACAGCTTGCAATTACTGCATGTGTGATTCATAATCCAGACAGTAACGCATCTTCATAAATTGCGCATGGGCGAAGATACCGTCAGATTGCACAGACCTTGATAGATCCAAGAGAAAAAGGCAGTCAGACTCCAGCATGGCTCCGCATGCAGCTCCGTACTGTTGGTAGACTAAGTAAGCACGAATTTCTCAGCGAAGTATCGAGATACTTTACAGTTGCACATCCCTATTTTGAGGACTCAGCTTGTCTCGGCGTCTGTTTTAAGTATATGGAAGTTCAATCATGCTAAACTTTCGTACTGCGAAGATGACATCGTGCTGAATTGATTGGAGCGTTGCTGACATTTGATTTTTATGTCTGCCTGACAACAGTTCAACTTACATTCAGTCTAGGCTTGTCCGGCATTTTGGCCCGGTCTAGGTTTGTGTTGTGATAGAAGATACATGCATACTGATGTAAGGATCGGCTGAAGATTTCGAGCATATAGCTATTGATTTGTCTAAAGTTAAGGACGCTTGGTAATGATTTTTCCCATACGGTAGGCAAAATGCCAAATAAAGACTGTACGTAAGATGAAAGTGCTTAAAACTAGAAAGATTTACAGGAAAGACGTAATGCCACAAAGAGAGCAACTGGTTCTCGTGTGCAGCTCATTACCACGAACAAGCAATTTAGCAATGTGTTACTAAAAAGCAAAGGGCGTGACACAAATGCTCAACTGTATTTAAAATTGAACGCATTTCGTGAGTAGTAAACTTACGAATCTTCATCGACGAGGACACAAACGGTGATAAAAAAAGTTAGAAATATCTTGGCGATGAACTATTATATTTTTGCATACTTTTTGAGGAAAACTAGAGTAGCTGCAGCAAACGCTGAGATTCTCTAAAGCAAAACCCTAAGGATTTTCTCCCTTTTCGGAAGTAAGCAGCTCAATACTACTCTAGGAAAGGTAGCACATGGACACGAACAGGGTTACATAACGAC
Organism: Atriophallophorus winterbourni; assembly: GCA_013407085.1. Lineage (NCBI taxonomy): Eukaryota > Metazoa > Platyhelminthes > Trematoda > Plagiorchiida > Microphallidae > Atriophallophorus > Atriophallophorus winterbourni. The sequence goes on along the minus strand of JACCGJ010000671.1, from coordinate 19,617 downwards.
GATGATGTATGTATGTATGAAAACACAAGCATGATCTAGGCATAGTGCCGAAAAGTTAGAGACTGCACATGGGCGAAAATACTATCAGGTTGCCCAGGCCCAGACAGAAATGAGGAAGGAAATAAGGAATAGAGGTGGTAGTGAGACGCCAGCGTGTTTCAGTATGCAGTTCACTACTTGTAGCCAATCAATTTAGCAGTGTTAGTCGTACAGCCAAGAACCACTGCACGATTGACGGTGATGGTTGATAATATGAGTAAAATAAAGATATCTGAAATTATCTGACGCCACATAATAGAATTTGACGAAGCTAAAATAGAGTTGCTGATATCAATACATTTGAAAAATGGCAGCGAGAATATCGAAGAATGCGATATGATTTGCTGGTCACGCGGAGAATCCTGCTTGGATATTACGGAACGGAACTTCAACAATTCTTTTCGGTATCCACGGACTCCAGAACTAGAGGTCATTCGCTAAAGTTGCAGAAGAGCCGAACGGAACACCTGAAGCCATCGTTTTCTCTGTCAACCAGAGTGGTCAATATTTGGAATGCACTCTCCGCTGATGCAATCGGGGCAGTCACCGAAGAGCAGTTTAAACGCATATTGGACGGTAAACTTCCCGCTATCCTGCGCGATTCGCCTACTTTTTCAGCTCAGTAACTCCTCGTGAGGAATCTACGCTGAGATAGCAGAGACCCGGGAGGTGAAGCGGCTTTCACGGACTGTAGTCCTCCTGCCGTCTATTCAGAAGAAGTTCCAAGCTAAGTATCGGTATTTGTAATTGAAAGGAAGGCGTTGGATTCCAAGCTAGTATACCAGTTACTTACCTTGAATCAATGACTCGTTTTATAACCGCGGAATAACTATAAGAATTAATCGAATTTGAGAGAGCTAAATCGTTTGACAACTTTGAGGGTTCCTTAAGATCACCCCTGAACTGTCTCCGAAGCTATAAATGTCATATTACTAAAAGACCATATTTAAGTTGTCACAAAACGGTTTGTAGTTTAGCTGCCGATGGTATGCAACCAAAAACCGTCCGCCGCTTTTTAAGTAATCTGGAATAAACAGAAAACACTTCACCAATAGATGAGGAAATGCATTACAACTTTCAAAGACAGAATGAAAATTATGCCAACTATTACATCTTTGATAAAAATCAGGGAACAAAACTAAACATCGAATCAATTATCTACTTGGAAACCCTCGTTAAAACGAGGCATACGAATTCTATGGGAAACGATTCAGTAGTTTACTATCAAAGTAACTAAGTACATTAATTCAGACAAGTAACTTTGCCAGTTTCAATGGATGTCCTCGAGCACAGACACAGCACCAGAGCACACGTTCAATTTGGAGGCACATCACATCTTTCAAGATTTCGATGGTTTCAATAAAATTCAATCTTAGACAGAACTAGCGCAGCACTCCACGAGGGCAAAACGTCATTTGCACATAGATATTAATCTTGGATCGAACAACTATTGGTCAATCTAGGAGTTAGAATGAGAGAAAATGAACAAAACAACAATTTAAAAAATGAGATTGGATATTCTGCAAAATTTAAATCTGGCAGATAATATTAAAACAAAGTTAGTTTAGTTCAGTTCAGTTCAGTTCAGTTTGCACATGACAGTAAGTGCATAACGAGTTAATCGAGCTTCCAGATTTCTTTTGATGGTAGGCTACGGAAGAGCGTCAACCACTTCAAATAATATTTTCACAAAATTCTTCTGACCGAATGTTCAGTTCAGTTCAGTTCAGTTGGCACAGGACTGTAAATAGCTGATAAGCCAATCGAGCGTCCAGAATTTCTGTCGGTCGAAAGCTTCAAAAGAGTGCCTACCACTGCAGAAGTTGTTTCACTCTTCTCTGGTATCCTCGTGGTATGCGATGATACATCAGGTGTTTTCCAGGCAGTCCTGTCCCATTATTCGTAGCTGCGACTGAGAAAAACGGAATGGGTTTCTCTTCACAAAGCTGGTGAGAGGTTAGCTATGGAAAATTGGTGCGTGCATTTAAAACATGAAATTTAAAAAGAGGCATTTTATAACAGGATTTTTTAAATCGTGGTAAAGACCATAATAATTTAAATGTAATCTGGAATGCAGCAGAAAATTTCACCTCGCCAATAGGTGAGGAGATACATTAGTGCTTTACAAAGACAACATGAAGATCATACCAACTATGGAATTACGGATAAAAATCGGGAAATAATGAAGCCCACACAGAGTCGAGTCCCTTCTTGAAACCCCTTACCGAAGTGGAACAAACGACTTCTGTAGGAAGATGATTCAAGTAATTTACTACCCTTAAACCGAAGAAATACTTACTAACATTAGACCTGAGATATCACTAGGCCAGTTTCAATAGTTGAACTCGAGCACCGCACACTTATGGCGAAAGCATACGTTTCGCTTGAATGATTATTACTGAAACCCGTCCGGATTTTGAAGGTTTCAATCAGGTGCCAACTTTGACGCCTTCTTTTCAGTAAGAAAAGATCTCGACTATTATACTTTCTTGAAAAAAGATCGATAATTCAAAATAATTTTGTACGGCGCGTGATTGGCTTCTAGCGCCTTCCGTAACGTACAGCTTGAACCGGAACTTGAACCTGGTGCCTCGGAATTTCGATCTCTGGCTCTCAAAGACACGAGCAGCAATTTTTCATTCATTAAAACTGATATAGGAAAGATAATCTATGGATCATACGTCGGGTATTTTCTTCAGCAATAACTACCACTCTGATATCCGTGTTCAAAAGGAGAGCAGCCTTATATTGATGTAGTTATCCGTAGAGTGATGACCAAGGTATAAGGTCTACAGTTGCTTAACTATGAGGATCGACTTCAGGGGTTGCACTTGTATGCACTGTAAGGTCGATGTAGGTTTATTCATAGATTCCCTCGTAGATGATATATGGGTAGAAACGCTATGCTTCGCGAGGCCCACAAAATGTAAATGGAGTCGGATTGTTAACAATATCAAAAGATATTGGTAAAGAATATAGTCAAACGGGAAAACATACTTGTCGTTATGGTCATCAAGTGCTTTTTAAAATCGTCAACGATAGTAGATTGCATCACGTGAGTAGGTAATCTCTTCCACAATTGCACAGTGCGAACGTAAAACGCGAGTATGCGGAAGTTTAACTTGCAATTCTGTTGATAAAGTATAGACGGGTGACTACGCAGATGCGTGCTGTGGGAAAGAGTAACAAATTCCTGTGATGATTGTTCATTTTACTGAGCACTGCTCCTCGTTGTCATCTGTAATAGGCTGAATGTAAATTTCAATATTCTGAGTCAAATTTAGTATGAATAATTAGAAAGTCCAAGGAATAGCTTTGTCCCTCTGCGCTGTATCGGATCGAATATCTGAATATCTTTTTAACCAAGGATCCCATGCAGATTTAATATATTCAACATAAGGGCAAATTCAGGTTGGAATCAATTTGGAGATTATATTGCTGTCGAACGAACCTAAGGCTCTTCTGAGAATAGTCGATTTGCTCTCAGCTTTGCTTGATTGAATAACAATCGGCTTATACAATATACATTATTCAAGTTGCTGTTAAGCGATAATAAGCTGTTTTTTGTTGTATTTAGTGGCATTTGATTATCTAGGGACCAGGCATAAAGGATATCGATTCCACGTTGCATATTCTGTATGTGGGTTGTTGAGTTTATCATGCACCAACTCTTTGAACCATCTGCGAAAATGGCACTGGCGACTGTACTTAATATGTAGGACGTTAATGTAATAAAAACAAGAGCGGTCCGATGACAGATCCATGTGGGACACCACAGACAACTTTAATAGACTCGGATAGCGCAGATTGACTCGCACGTTTCACGTCTCATCTCACGTGATATTCATCATTAGTTTATCCCTACGGGGAGGTCACTTAATAATCCACATGTGAGGAGTTCAGACGAAAGAATTTTGTGATTAGCACGATCAACTGCTTTTGCGAAATCAATATCGATAACTTCCACTGAATTGCTAGCATCCATTAGATATAACCAGCCATCTTTTGCAAACAGCATGTTTGTCAGATAAGATCGGTATTTTCAGAATCCGTGCTGTGCTTCAGCGATTATGTTATTGATCTCAAAGTGATTTCGCAAGGCACCAGCTATTATGGACCCCGTTTCTTCAAATAGTAGTGTAAATAACGCTATCGGGCGATTGTTTAACGGATTTATCTTTCTGCCGCTGTTGTAGATCGGACTAATAAGGTAAGCTTTTATGTTTTAAGAACTGTTATGAAATTGTCTTGAACTCGTCAGACGTCGGCATTTCAAATTGGAAAGAGATGTAATACAAAATGTTGAGGTGAATATGGTCTATTCGGGGTAATTCAGTTTATATTATTGACATTAATTACGTTTTAAATACGGCATTGAGGAAAACTCCACCGCGTGAACAATTCGCCGGCAGCGGTTGAGAAACTTTCCACGTGCTGACACTTGTGCGAATTATTAAATAAACAAATAAATAAATAAATACTTCATTTTTAGATATCCATGGCATGATAAGTATGATAAGTATTTACCAATATGTTTGTCGTAGAAGCACCTTGTCTATGAACGGTTGCACAAACCTCTAATGATATTACAATGTAAGTGGAAGATGCAGGTGTTAGAATTACAGTTATAACAATACGGAGCTTGTTAACATGTTCGTACAGTGCTTATTGATTTAGGATGATTTTTGGAATATAGTGTGTTGGTTTTGTTTCTGACATTGGAAATAAGTCATACACTAAATTCGTAATAAACTGGAGTTGGGATAATTTAGTCTTGATGGATATTTATGCCAGGCCTTGCCACGTTTACACAACGATTTCCGAGTATTGTTCATAAGAAGCCTTTTGGACGCGGCTTGTTGCTGATTAATTGTGAAATTTTGGACGACAATTCAATGCTGATACGGATTCGGTTGTAAAACGTTTCCCATATTTCATTAGCTGATGTGAGTTCAAATAAGTCCCATCAATTAGCACTAATGAGAGCTCGAAGAAATTCAAATTTCACATTTGTATGTGTTCTTTATTTATTTTTCTATGGCTCGTATTATTAGATATATCCACATATCCTGAAAATATAATAACTCAATCCGAGTGGAGATGAATAAATAACATATTCGATCATAAGTTCTCCGTTTATGAATGTGAGGTGCAGAGTAGAAAAGATTGGTATGGTCGAAATTGCATTCGTTGATGTATATGGATTCAAAGTTGCGTGTAAATCATGACTTGTTAAAGAAAGCTCTTGAGGCAATCGGTACTTTTAATATTTGTAGCAAGTGTCGGTATAAGGAATTCACCGAGCAGTAGCGAACGTAAGTGGAAGCGCTTCATCTTATTGCATTTGAACGAACAATGTCAGCGGCAGAAGATGATAAACTGGCGAGAAATCAATGATAAAAAGCGGCGACGGCTATCACGCAAATCATTGATGCAAAACAATATATCTCAGACATCTGGCACACGGAAAAAAGTAGAGTATAATAATAGTGGAGAACACCGCTAATTTTGTTGCTCCATCTCTTCTGTAAATCGTTAAGTGTTGGATGGCAACAATCGATTGGAATATGTTTGAGACCGATCGTGTATTCATACTGCAAACAAATTTAGTGCAATCGGTTAGAGTAGTTTTTGGGTAACGTTTTACTTCTGGCACAGAAGCTTCGTCAGACCCAGGGTGATAGTCAGGACAGAGAACATGATTAAGTAGCGGTCAACCCACCACCACTTATTTGACCTTACGGCTAAACAGCCTCTAGTACGCCTACAGTGTGTCACGTCTCATGGGAATGACCAGGATCAGTGGTCCATTTTCCTCACAGTGTGTATCCAAAACAATCTGATACAAGTGAACACGGTCAAGGTCAGTTGACAAAACGGCCCACATACGTAAAAGTACATAACTAATGGAGCTTAGGCTATTTTTAATGTAAAAGGTACAAGGTGAATAAAAACTATTCACTTTCGCATCATTGCCGGGCGCTAGATTGTGGAGATATCTGCCCCATCCACCTTATTGACTGCCAGTCGACCTGCCTTGGCAATTTCGACCGCCTCCGCATGTAGGCGTTCGCTATACGGTTTAATACCGCGTCTCAATATTGCCACATTGTCTACATCGACGCTGTGGCTCGTATCTAAAACGTGCTCCGCCAAGGCGGAATCACGAATAAGGGATTGATATTCCGTCGAATCCCGGGGTTGTCTCCGGACGCGCTTTCGGGTGTTTTTCGATTCTAGTGTGAAATTTCCTGGAAGTCTGTCACATGTAAACACCCGAACAGTCCTTACAGTTAATTCTGTAGATGCTGTACGTAAAGCTAGATAAAGGCGTCTTATTCTTGAGGTGCATCAGAACAGAACGGATAGTTTTCCCTTTCTTATAAGTTACGCTTATGGCCGCCTGCTATCTACTTATCGCTTCAGATGTGCATTTCAATTAAGGTATACAAACTGTATCCCGCCAATTTTTCTCCGATTTTTCGGATGGGTATTTTACCTTCATCAATTGGCGTTTTACAAAACTTGTTGGATAACCCTGGTCTATGAGCCTTCATTTCGCTTCAGGGTGCACCTGTTTTCGCTCCCTTTCGTCGCTGCACAAGTGTTCTATCTTGTGAAAAATGGAACAAGCTATAGAACTGAAGGCCTGTTTTGGATGAGCGGAAGTGTATCGTAGGTGTATCGATAGGTTTCCGATAGACAAACTTTTTATTTTCCCCTCTACTTTTGGTGCTAAACAGTCCAAAAATGGAACAGTGTCTGTGCATGATTCCATTTCCTTTGTGACAGTAATACATGGGTCTATTTCATTTAAATATATTCAAAGGAGGCATCTAACTGATCTCGCTTGATGATAACAAATGTGTCATCAACACAGCGCTACCATAATTTTGGCTTGAACCCTTCATTGTTAAGGGCTTTTTTATCGAAATGCTCCGTATACATGTTCGCAAGTACTGGAGATATCGGTGAACATATTGCCAACCCTTCTTTTTGTCTATATAATTGCTCATTAATTACGAAGTGGTTCGTGCTTGGGCAGATCGATACACCGTTGATAATTTGCTGGACGCTCAAGTTTGTGCGATCAGACAAACTGATTCCTCCCTGCTATTAGCCACACCCTCTCTCATCCCCCACAATTTCTTAGATTTTCTTATTCCGATAGATTTATGTTCCCTTTTCAATCTTCTTATTCAAACTTTCCGTAAAAAATGAAATTAATCATATATAATTTATTTATCAATTTTTTATGATAGACGCTTTTGTTCAAAATTACCGTTACTTTACCTTTGTCAGCCTTAAAAATGGCTATATTTGTATCTTGTTTCAGAGAAAGAAGTACTTGTCTTTCGTGTGAATCAGGGTTTGCATCGCCTTGTTCCAGGTTTTTAATGACACCTGCGATACAGTTTCTTACCGCGTCTCCCTGTTCGTTGGGAAGAGCATTATTCACGTTCCCTGTCCTGACTATCAACCTTGGTCTGACGAAGCTTCTGTGTCAGAAGTGAAACGTTACCCCAAAAATACTCTTACCGATTGCACTCAAATTTCTTTTCATTGGATGGCAAGTTTAAAATCGGAATCAGAATTACTCAACCGGGTTTCTCTCAATGCAAAGAAATCCCAAGAGGTTGTGGTCGCAGATGCATAACCTATAGGAGTGGATTCGCTGTCCCAGAAAACAAATATCATTCGTGAAACATAAATTTAATGTATTCTAATTGCTAAATAATATTATTGTTCATATTTTCGTTCATAACATAATACTCTAACGTTGCGAAGTAATAACATTTTAACCATAAATAACAGAACTTCTGAATTTCTGTGATATGAACAACAACATATTTTAGCAGTTCGACAAATTGACTTAACGCGGCCAGGTTTCCTACATTTGTAACATTTCACATAAAGAAGTCAATGAGTATGTTGTGAATAAATGTTTCCGCATGATTCACAGTTTTCAATTCATATTCACTTAGAATGTCTTGCAAGAACACGACAAGAATTAGTTTAATATTCTAATTAGTGCGCTGCAGTTGAATACTGAATTGTTTCACGTTAACGCGAATTAACTTTACCGAATTTTCCGCGGATCTCAAAGTAGATGTTATTCACTATATGCTTAGACATCTCTGAAACAACGGAGAATTCAATAATTCATTATTCAATTCAATTCAATTCAAATTATTGGTTTAAAAAGCATATAGCTTTACAAAATCCATAGGATATTATTGGGATAACGAATAACATAATTACTAAAAACGGGATTTTTTGGTTTACTGAGCAGTTGATAAATCACATAAAACTCCATAGGGAAGAAACTGTTTTCGATCGGTTGGATGGCACATGTAAATCCATGGGGTTCAAAATTCGAAGCTGTAATGATGAAGGATATAGGTTTAATCAGTGGATGTTTTGACAAGTATTTGTCCAAGTTTGATTTAAATATATCCAAGTTTGATGAATGTGCATCATTAGAGGTGATGGAGTTCCAATTAAAATATACAGGTATAGGACAAGAATGCCTTCGACAGTTCAGTCTCAAGTCGGGAATAAATACTGTGTAGTCATGAATCCGGCTTTTTCGGGGTGGTATTAGTGTGAATAGTTTATTCAGTCGATGGTTGGGGGTATGCAATATATTTAACCTTTGAATCAAATCACGTTTAAGACGGCCGTAGCAAGAGTCGAAAAGATTAAGACTTATAATAAGATCTTCGTATTTTTTCACATCAAACCACGTAAAACCTTGTTGATTCGATGATATATTTTCTGCAAATGTCTGATGTCCATCTGTAGCCAGGGTGACCAATCCTGAACCACATAATCCATGGTTGGCCTCAAGTACGTATAAGTTATTCAATGAACGCTTTGTTTCGTGACAATCTGGAACATGCGTTTTAGGAGAAGGAGTATTATTTACGTCTTTTCATAGACGGCTGTGGCGTTGTGACAATTTCAAAGTGCTGCTCACCCACACACCCAAGTCATTCTCCTTGTCAGTGCTTTAGTTAATATACAAACCAAGGGTGTACAAGAACTCAAAATGTGTCCCAACAAGGAATACCTTGCATTTTATGACATAAAAAGTAAATTTATTTCTAACTGACCAGTCCTGTAAGGCTTTGAGTTCCAGCTGAAGCTGTCTGCAATCCTAACTTGTGCTTAGTTGTGTCTAAAGCTTGAAAACAAGATTTTTCACCGAACAAGTTTAGGTAAATCGTTTACATAGATCAAAACAGAATTGGTCTCGGCGCTGATCCCTGTGGTACGAAAAACTCGTTACTGCAATGGGTCGCCCTTACTCGAATGACTTGGCCAAGGAGATAATCCTCCAACCAGGTTATTTATGAAGCATTGATGCCACATTGCTCTATTTTTTCTAGTAGCAGACCTGGCTGACACGATCAAATGCTTTTGACATATCAAGATAACAATCGTGTATGGTAAAAGATTTATCTACAGCATGTGTCTGGTCATCGAGGGAGTGCAGAATGTTTGAAGGACAAGAGTGTCGTTTTTTGGAGCCATGTTGTTCTACTGCGAGTTATAAATTTCCCTCCAGACTTTTTGTAACACTGTTTGCTACGAGGCGCTTTATCACTTTATAGATGACCAGTAGTAGTGTTACTGGTCGATAAATGGATACTTCGGAACGGTATCCTCCTTTGTAGACGGGTTAATTGTGCCTTTCTTCCAATCATAGGGAACAAAACTTTGAGATTAATGAGGTTAAACAAGCAGGTGAGGGGCGTACACAAAGTATAAGCAGAGGTTTTGAGAATCACCAGTGTAATTTCCTCAGCTCCTTGAGATTTTTCGTGTTGAGATTTAGCAATTTGCGAAGAACACTGCCCGCGTTAATAGCTATAATTTGTGAAATGATTTCCAGTGAGATTATGGGACTTAAAGAACAGATGATGGTGTTTTGTTGGCTGGAGACAGTGGAGAAGAAATAGGCTAGAAATTCTGCGAATTGCGATGCAGTGGTCCTTGTTCCATCAGGTGTCTTCAAGGCGGCAACCGCCGGTTTCTCCCTAGACCGGTTATCAATTATCCGATAGAGAATTTTGGGGTTTGATCCTATTTTCTTGAGTAAATGATTTTGATAATTCAATTTGTCATCAACAACAAGTATGTTCACCTTATTTCTCAGCAGGCGGAATTTGTCCGAACTCTCAACAGTGTTACCATGGTAACGAGCCTACCATGTACATTTAGCAAAGTCTACCATTTTCTTGTTCGGCTTCTCAACTTAAACGTATATCCCATTTTCGGCACCTTTAGAACAAGATGAGAGTGCATTTCAACAGCAAATTTAAGTTCATTTATCATCCACTGCCACTTAGTAGAACACAACCATTGTTTCGGACACTCTTTTATGTTAATCACCAATAATTTAACAAAATCGCATTTCGTTGCCTGATTTAATCACGGATTAATTTACTTAAACGTCTAACTTTCTTTGAAATACACATGCGCCATACGCTTCAGTATAAGCCCCGTATATGAGAAAAATAGGTGAATCGGAATACGACAAGTTCATTCATCAACATATACACAAATGTTTCAACAAAATTCAGAAAATGAATAAGCCGTAGATCATTCTCAGCTTCAGAAAGAATCAGACTGCAAATTTCGAATGTCTTTAAAAATTTCCGATATCCTGTGCACTTAAGTTCATGTTAAGTGGTTTTAAATTACAAGATGCCTTAATAAAGATTATAACTGATGAAATTATGTTCGAATTGCACTTAATCCACAATTACCACAGTTAATTAAACAAAAAATATATTGGCATCAACGTCAAGTGTGCAGTGAATAAATCGTCATTATATTGCAATCAATTTTTTCATTTTTCATTTATAAAACTGAATTGCCTATATAAATTTTTTATTTCATTTTGAATATATATTCATATTGTATTTCATTTATCTTTCATTCGAATTCGATCTTGTGCTAAACCAATCAATATATTAAAATAATCAAATAGCGTTTTCATAATGACTAATCGATATGAGTTTTTTTCTTGTAGAAATGTGTAGTGGAACACATTTTCTTTCACATCCTCTTCATGGGTATTAGACTAAGCGCATCAAAATTTCATGTTGGACAGATAGATGCACCTCAAATTCCAATAGAAACAACACCAAGTCAATCAGTAGTTGACGTGCCAGAAACAAATGCAGCTGACACTATAGATCAATGTATTCCTAAAGTTTAACTTCAAAACGATCAGGCATCTTTGTAAACAAATTTCCGACTCTAGACGATTCAGCCTATCAAATATTATGCACTCCGCTAGCCTTCTTTGTGCCGGAGATCTTACGCGATGTATGCATCAGTTCGGAAATAGTGCAGCACCACCTACGTAAGTTGAATATCAACAAGTCTCCGGGAGCTGACGGAATCACACCTGCAATCTTAAAGTCATGCGGCAGTCAATTGTGCGAACCACTTTGTAATTTATTTATTCACTCCCTGAGGGAGGGTGTTGTACCTAATGACTGGAAGAGAGGAATCATAACACCCATCTACAAAGGTGGAACTCGTTCTGACCCAGCAAATTACCGCCTTGTTACACTCCTTCCAGTGATCTCAAAAGTTATGGAGCAAATTGTGCGCGAAAGAATTGTGAGTCATCTCGAAGCCCAAAACTTGCTGTCCAGCGAGCAACATGGATTTAGGAAGTCTCGTTCTTGCTTGACTAACCTCCTGGAGACACTGGATGACTGGACGCAGGCAGTGGATAATGGTGGTTGCGTGCATGCGTGTTACTTGGACATATCAAAGGCGTTTGATCGCGTGGACCATTCTATACTCCTGAGCAAGCTGCATGATGTTCTTATTAATGGGTGCCTTCTTACATGGCTGAGAAGTTACCTTCTTGATAGCAAGGCAACTGTATGCATCGATGGTGTGATGTCTGGGTAAATCGGAGCCACTAGCGGTGTCCCACAAGGTTCGGTACTTGGTCCGCTTCTCTTTTTGGTCTACATCAACGACCTTCCGAAACTTGTCACAACCAAAATGGTTTTCTTTGCGGATGATGTTAAAGTTTGGATACGAATCACATCAAGCTCGGACTGTTTGCCCTTACAAAGCAATTTGGATGTATTGAGCAGCTGGTCGGAGCGAAACAAACTTCCATTGAACTTCCGAAAGTGTAAAATGTTGCAAATAAGCAAAGATTTCACATTCTCATACAACCTTGGATCAAACCAACTTGAATGGAAAACCAAAGAAAAAGACCATGGTGTATGGATTAGTGGAATTTTTAAGAATAGCATGCGATGCAAAGCAGTGTACAACCGAGCTAGCCGCATGCTAGGTATGCTTCGGCGGATTTTCGGACATTTTTCCCGTGAATCATTCCCCATGCTCATAAATACGTATATTAACCCGGTGATGGATTACTCAGTGCAAGCTCGGTCACCGTTGCTACAAAAGGACATCAAGCTGCTCGAGAGGATTTATCACAGAGCAACCAAAATGGTTGACTGCCTCCGCAAACTACCATATGAGAATCGACTTGAACATCTTAATTTGGATACACTGCTTAGCGGACGGGTTAGATTTGATCTAATCCTAACGTACAAAATAATGAACTCAAAGGCGCACCCTCTGAGGCATCTATTTCGCCTCCGGTCAAGCCATGTCACTCGTACTCACACATTGGCATTTGATATTCCACATTCCCACCGAAACTGCCGTCGGTTCTTCTATTCGGTGCGCGTTTGTTTCTTATGGAACTCCCTACCGTCAGATGTTATCCAATCATCTAGTGCAAGGATTTTTAGGAACAAATTAGATATATTTATGCGTAGTAATTTCACCCTACATCCCGTTTATATAACATGATCTTTTTCCAAACGATTAAATTTTTTTCATCATACAGCGACAATACATGACATTTTTGTAACTACAAAACTGTCAATCTTCCTAATGACTCAATTTATTTTGTATATATATTTATTGTCCTTATACGAATATCCTGTGGTGTTGTACAGCCACGAACTTTTTATACCATAAATTCTCGAATCTTGAATATTGAATCTTCGCACACCCCATCCTAGTTGGGAAAAAGTAATATGAAATGCCTTTACACCAACACACAATGTATGTGAAACAAAATCTGAGAACTGTGTGCAGTTTTTCTGAAATGTTCACCAGAAATCCTCGCCGTAACTGGAACGTGGCTAAAAAATCAACAAACAAATAACTAACAACTAAAATAACACAGAATTTCACTTATTCGCCATGACTGTAAAACGAGAGAAGCAATAGCTTTGTATTATAGCTAAAATATTATGTTTCGTGAGATTACAGATCCAGACATCGTTTTACAGGATACACTTTGGTGCTAACTCCGATTAGCTAACGGCGAAGGTAGTGTTTTTGGAGTAGTATATCGCCTACCATATGCACAGAAAACATACAATCTGGTCCTACTCGAAAAAATTCGCATGGTGACTTCCAGTATCACTTGTGAATATTTAATTAAAGGTTACTTCAATTTACCGATTCTGCAGAGCAGTACCATTTGCCCAGAACACTCTATCGAAAGAGTATTCTTTGAGTTGTTGGACGATATTCTTCACTATAACCACATTACATGTAATACCCAATTCCGCGGAACCGACGTACCTTCACTCTTGGATCTCGTTCTAATAAGGAATGAACACGACTTTGACAACGGTGCTTACGAAAGTCCATTGGGACTAAGTGATCACGTCGTCCTTCAGTTTGACTATCTTTTTAAAGATGTAGGAGCGAATGTTGCCCTTAAATCAGTTAAACGGATCATCATTATGGCTTTGAGTGTTACTCTCAAAACACCATTAACTGTCAACCTGGAACCAGCAACTGAAATGAGTTTTGGGTATGTCTAATATCTAATCCTAAGAATTCAATTGAAGTAAGCTACGAATTTGTCCTCGAGAACTTAGGTATAAACCTAGAATTTAAACTAAGAATTTGAAATCGTGTGTGGTTAAAGGTACGAAACATTGCTTGGCGACACCATCGGCACAACCCATCATCAGAGACCTGGGAAACATTTCATTTACTGCTGAACAGAGTAAATTAATTTGTCATCAAAGACAAGTACTTCCGAGAACGGATATCACGCATGATGGAGCTCAACCCCAAAATACTTTATCGTATGGTTAACGATCAAGCTAAAGTGAAACCATAAGGTGGGGCCGTGAACACGTTAGCTGGACCAACGGCAACTGCATCAGAAACTGCTAAAGCTTTAGCCACGTTTTACTAATCGATATTAAGCCCGAGAGAACGTGAAATTTACATACCAAATCAAATCATTCCAACCACGGTTGCCATTAGTGAAATGAATGTCACGTCGAAACGCGTCTTTCTAGCATTATTTAATCTTGAAGCCGAAAAGTCTCCAGGGGCCGACGGAATAACCCTGCTAATAATGAAACAATGTACGAATTTGTTACACAAAGCACTCACATATCTCTTAAAACAATCACTGGCAAATGGAGTGATTCCTACAGATTGGAAACGCAGAATAATTTATCCTATTTAAAAAGGAGGAAATCGCTCCGATGTAGCTAATTACCCACCCGTAACTCTGTTACCGGTGATTTTAAAATTAATTGAGCGCATCATTGTTCACATTGATGAAACATTTCGAAAATAATCGGTTGCTTTCGAGGAAACAGCATGCGTTTAGAAGGAGTTATTCTTGTTTATCTAATTTATGGATAACGCTTGATTATTGGACTAATTCGGTAAAAAGGCAATAAAGTACCGGAAGTTGTTCGTTGTAACATTTCGTTATTTGCGGACGACATAAAGATATGGAGTTGCTTCCGTAGCCCTAAAGACTGTCTGCTATTAATGTTTATACATTTCACAGCTGGTCATTGAAGAACAAGCTGCCGTTTAATTTCAGCAAATGCAGGATCATGAATGTGGGGAATCGAGTAGCGAACATATAGGTTCACATGTCGGTGAAAATTGCAGTGAAGAAAATGAATAAGGTGTCTGGATATGCTCCAGTTTAAAAACCTCAATTCAAACTAACACTGTCTTTATAATAGCAACACGTGTCCTAAATCTATTCAAACTGGTATTTGGAAAATTTTCGTCCAAGATATTCCCAAGGATCATTAATACATACTTGAAACCAGTCATGGTCTCCGTGGCTCAAGAAGGATTTTAAACCTGTGCAGCGAATCTATCACCGCTCAACAAAACTAGTTCTCAGCTTCCGAAACAAAGAAAGGATAGCTCAACTGAATCTGTTCGACTTTCCCTATCGACGAATCAGAGGAGACTTTACTTTACTTTACAAAACATTCCATACCCCAAAACATCCCTTACAGGATTTATTCACGCGAATGGATACGAGAAATTATCGGACCTATGAATATGTGCTGGTGGCACCCTATTCCCGCATAAACTGTAGAAGGTATTTTTATTCTGTCCGTGTCCGTTTTACTTCGAACAGTTTATTTCAACCGTTGTTCACTCCACTAGCTTGCATGATTTTAAAACGAAATTAGACAAACTTTTATTGAATTATTTTTATCCCGAACACTTATATACTGCTTAATCTAATTCCTTATCTTCTTTATCCACGTACATTTCATTTTTTACCATCATTTGTTTCCTGTTAAGCTTGTTGCTTTTTAGACAATCAAAACCTTGAATTAAATATACAAATTCTGGAAGAGTCTTAGGGGAGTTGATGTTCATTATTTTGCCTGTTCTCATATTATATTACCATTCCACATTTAAGCCAATTTGTTTGCTTAAGGAATTTAATTACGACTGTTTATACATAGTTATCTTTCCGCCATATAACAGTTAATTGCCTAAATGGGTTGCTTGCCATTTTCCAAGACAGTGATTTTCACTTTATGATCAACTAAAATTATTGATTTTATTGCTGTGTTAACCTTGGACGTTCAGCATTCCAGTCGGAAAAATCAAGTATAATGGAAATCTTTTACATATGAGAGCCTAGTGGAAAGCAGGGTCTGTTTCTCCCGTTTTTGATGGAAAACCATTCCTCCGGATAGCGGCATCAACGCTTTATTCGTGCCGTGCGGTCGCATTATTTTGAGCTTCTGTTAATCAGGATATACTGTTCTTACACTTACACGTACGTGGACATATCATAACTTGTTGGACTCCTCTCAAAGTCAGCTTTCTGGATATACCACTCTCGTAGCGGTATTCGATAATGAGAGCAAATTCGGATTTATCGTGATTTTCCCATATTGGATCTACGCGTGCAACTCTCTTAATACGCTTCAAGTCGTCAAAGGGATTAACGTCATCGGAAAGATCTTATTCTTCGCCGTCGACTAGTTATATATTCAACGTCGTGAGAGCAACTACCGAAGCGCATCGCCGAAATCAATTCTGACTTTGCTCTTATTAGTGAGCAACGCTTCACGTCGCGCTCACCATATTCATCATCGATCGCTCGACAGAACCATTGCATGTGCACACACAACTGAACAGTACTACACACAACCCTGACCGGATGACCCCGAAAACGATACAAAGCGCACGGGATGCATGTGCACGGTTTGCCGAAAGTCGGTAAGTCCTAAGGCGAGGTCTGTCACGTGTTACGACTGTTTGTTGAAAGTGCATGCGAAATGTGACAAATCGCTGACTTCGGCGGCGAAAACCCCTGAATATGATATTGAGACCCGTCTAAATGGAATGGAATCCAGTATACAAAAACTGAATGAACTGATAATAAATGTCGTAATGGCACCGTCGTTACCCGAAGAGCCTGTAGATAATACATCATACTCGAGTAGGCCAACATTTGCCCAGATAACCGCGCAGATGGCGACTAAAACGGGGAAGCGTTCGTTGGGATCAGTGACTCCTCGACTTAACGGAACCGAGAAAGGACTCAAAAAATCCACTACTAAAATGACTGAGTCAAATTATAAAATAAAGTCCGCGGGTGTAAACCTAAGCGTTATATGTACAAACGTGACCGAGTCGCCGGAAACGCTGTTTGAAGCTAAGCAAAAACATGACTTAGCTGAGTGGTTTAAAGTCTGCAGTCAGATGAGATTGGCCGCGGTTACACTCTCATCAATAGTTCGATTAAATCGCCACCTGAATTCTCCTCACACGGATGATCCTCGCCTTTCAAGAATAACGCTGCAATCTGCGGAGGACGTGGAAAACGTACTCTTAAATGCTTACATTCTTAGAGGTGTTCCAGAGACTACATGTCGTATCCATGCAGACCTACCATGGTGGGAGCGAAAGTCGTCGCAGAAATCTCGTGAAGAACGTAATCCAAGAAGTATTGTAATTCTTGGTGTTCCGGAAGATGCTGCTGACGTACCTTCTCAAGAAAAGTCTGAGCACGACTACAAACAGTGGAAATATCTAGCCGAAACAATTGGTATTAAAATACCGTACTTGTGGATGCTTTTAGGATACCGCGATCTGCCAACTATAAAGGGCAAGGTCCTAGCCCTTTAAAGCTAACCTTCTTCACAACCAAAATGACTGATACTATCAAAAGTGAATGGAAAGCTAATAGAAAAAACCTACCCCCAAACGTCAAGTTGAGCTTGCCCAAGGTAATGGCCGGTAGCAAGCAAACAGAAAGTACCGACCCTCAAACACCTAGTGATGAGGTTCAACCTGAATGTCATGTGATGGCTCAAAAAAACTTGAGCATTCCGACTCTAACCGAGTCGGCCCTTTGATAACTTTCAATGATTTGAACACCACAAACTTTATAAGATGTTTATATACAAATGCACAAAGCCTTCCAAACAAATTAGCTGAGATAACCGAGATATGTTCGCGCTACTCACCTGACATTATCGCCATTACAGAAACATGGTATTCTTCCCAATTGATTGAAACGGAGATATCAATTCCAAATATGAATTTGATAAGGAACGATCGAGAGAGAAGTGGTGATGGTGTTGCTCTTTATTATCATAATCGACTCCAGTGCCATCCAATAGACAAAACAGAATTAACGCTCGAGGATACAATTTGGTGCTCTTTAACGCTGATGTCTGGTGAAGTTTGCATTATTGGTGTGGTCTACCGTTCCCCTTCATCTACGGAATCGTACAACGAAAGGTTTATCCAAGTGCTTCAGCGCTTGACTCGCACACAGCAAGCAACGACACTTATTATGGGTGACTTTAATCTGTCCACCCTTTATCTCAGGGACGATCACTCTCCACAAACGCTAGAATACCGATTTAGAGAGGTAATAGATTCAGTCCCGTTATACAACCATGTTCACGAATGCACCCGGAGGAGAGGTTCTGACCGCCCCTCTGTCTTGGATTTGGTGTTAACATCGGAAAAACAATCTATCGAAGCGATCGAATTCCAGGCTCCGCTGGGTCTTAGCGACCATTCAGTGCTTGTGTTTGACTATGTTTGCAGTACTCAGAAATCGCTTGCTTCGAATGGGGTGGTTCGACGGGTAGATAAATTGGCCCTGAGTAAATCGCTCGTGCAGATTCCGCATTTTCAGATGGACAACATAAGCCCTGACGCGCAATGGAACGAACTTGTAGGTTTTCTGAAACTGAAGATAGACGAGAACTCACAGATCGTTCAGAAAACGTGCGTCCATGAACTTCGTTTTGTTGTCCGCAGCAGAACAAAAAAGTGGATAGCACTGAAGCGAGCAGCGTGGGTGCAGCATAAAGCCAACACTACTTCTACTTCTTGGCAACATTTCCGTATGTTACGCAACAAAGTGACTGCGCTTATTCGAGAGGATAAGGAAGCGCACCAATTGATGCTCCTGTCGAAAATGGAACGCAACCCTAAATTATTATACAAAATCATGAACGCGAAAGCAAAAGTCAAACCAGGTATTTTTCCCATCCAGAATGGCGAAAAACTAACTGAAACAGCGTTAGAAACCGCAAATGCTCTGGCAATTTACTATTCTAAGGTGTTCGTGCCAAAGGTTTTAGTGGAACGTTCTGAGTATTCAATCGAAACAGGAATCGAAACGTTGTGCGATATTTCGATAAATCCAATGATTGTTGCAAGTCATTTACTCAAACTAAATGTAAGAAAATCCCCAGGAGCGGAAGGCATCACATCGGATGTGCTTAGGTTCTGTCACCGTCAGCTTTGTGAACCGCTCTCCAGCCTGTTTAACTATTCGTTGCTTAAAGGAGTTGTACCGAAAGATTGGAAGTCCGGCGTGATAACACCTATCTTCAAAGGCGGTTGCCGATCTGACGCTGGAAATTATCGTCCCGTCACACTTTTACCTGTAATTGCTAAGCTCATGGAACGTATAGTCTCGAAAAGAATGGTTGCACACTTTGAATCTCAGAATTTGTTTTCGCCAGCGCAGCATGGATTTCGATCTCATCGCTCGTGTCTAACGAATCTTCTTATAGCGTTAGACGACTGGACAAAGGAGTTGGATAGAAGTTCTTGCATCCACGTCTGTTACCTAGACATTTCGAAAGCTTTTGACAGAGTCAATCATCATTTGCTTCTTCAAAAACTGATGCGTTTAGGAATATGTGATCCACTACTCTCATTTTTGTGCGACTATCT
>JACCGJ010000670.1:4019-25972 GCA_013407085.1 Atriophallophorus winterbourni | reverse complement strand
AACGGAAACAGCAATGAGCCAGCGGGTGAAACGGTCAATGTAAGTCAGATTATATGTGAAACCAATTGATACAGCAAGAGAGCCGTCTAAGTTGATGTTCTTATTTTGAAAACTTTCGTGCGCTTAAGGGAAAGATCCAAAAGCGCTAATTTTATGTTTCTGGACTAATAGCGGGCAAAAAATAGTTCTGCCCTTCACAAAATAATACAAAAATTCAATAAACTCACTGAAAGACCAAAAGAGCAACTGTCCCAAGAAAGATCCAGTGAAGTCCAGCAATGGTTAAATAACCCACACAGAAACATTCAAGAGATTGATTCCAAGGTGCAGTATGGGACTAGGATATTTGAGGGTAAGACAGGCAAAATCTATGAGGCAATACTCAATGGCCTTGATTGGTTCTCACTACAGAGACGGCATCTGCGAGGTGACGTAATAGAAGCCTTCGAGATTCTAAAGGGTCTCATGGGTCGTAATATAACTGAACTCCTTACACTTGCCCCTAAAGCAGCTACAAAGGGTAATTCTATTAAACTACTTAAGAGTAGGCCCAGGTTCCTGGCGCGTGAGCACTTTTTCAGCAACCGTGTGGTCAACTTCTGGAACAAACTCCCAGATTGTATAATAAACATCCCAAATGTGTGGGGCTTTAAAAGGGAACTAGACGCTAAATGGCCCACCATATTTCCGCACATTGTCTTATAAACAAACTTAAAAAACGAATAGTTACAATTTCCATCTCACATCTGTCTAGACCTGTGCAACCTGACAGCTACTTAGCCCACATGCAGTCTATGACTGTGCCGCGCTTTGCCTCGACTAGGCTAGTGATTTTATACATCATACATCATTCTCGCATGTTATTGCATCGTTTCTTGAATAGATGACAACTCACAGTACTGGTAAAGAGAACCCCTACCTTACTTTCCAGATATCCACAAACATGAACTTATAAACGTCCAAACCGTATACTCAATATCGAAGTATTCGGTGCTCAACCGCATACGTTTGAAGGAAATTCGGTCGCGTGCTTGGCCATTTTCAGCCCCGTGCAACTTGAACATAAGCGTCTAAGATTTCAGTACCAGTATCAGTATCAGTATTACAGGGCGATAGTCGACCAAGTCGAAACGAGTGCCTAGATTCTTTCGGAGGTGTGCTTGAAAACACCCGCCACTACCAGAATAGATTCGTAAGTAACAGATGCGTATGTAACTGTGAATGGAAGATGAGAGAGGCCTCATCACCGAAAGATGAGAGAGTTAATGCATGTTGCATGTCCAGTCGAATGAAAAGACGATGGTTATCAGTTTAATTCAACAAATACGATAACTGAGAAAGAAACGCTTTTTTGTGTTTCGAAATGATTTTCCGAATATTTTTGTGGTTTTTTACCATAAATACGGAGTGATTTATCTTAAGGGTAATTCTTTGGAAAGAACACCTGCCACCTTTCTTTCAGCCCATGTTTGAACACGTAAGTCACTCGACCGGAGTTGTATAAGAATTCGGCTCCGTGAGGTTGGTATGCGCCCAGATACGCCACTTAAGCGTGTTAATCGTGTTGGCGTGTAAAAGAGTGCCAAAAGTGAGTCAATGAAACAAACAAAGGGAAACATGTTGTCCTGCCCGACGACAAGAAGTAATCCGATATGTCAGAGTATCCATGTTATGATGTTAATTATAACAGAATGCGCTGTTCTTCAGAAAAAGGATGGCTCTTTGTCATATATAGAAATCACGGACGGGTCTGGGGATGAAAACAATAATCATCGTATTGTCCCTGAAATTCCTCAGCTCGTGATTAGCGACCTTCGACGTACGGCAGAACTTCAGGCCGCGCAGGGCGAATCGACTCTCTTAAGCAGCACAACAAAAAACGTGCCGACTTCGAGGATCAAGCTGCACTAAGTGAGAATATATCCCGAGACACCGTCGCCACAGTGATAAACGGAAATTCATGTAGTATCCGAAATAAGTGTTCTGAACTCTCCATCCTAGCGCATGAGTTACAACTGCAAGTAATAGCACTGTTTAAAACCTGGCTATCTGCAACTGATCATATTCCTGACATTATTTGTAGCAGTTATTCTGTGGTCAGATGTGATGGACCAGGTGCACTAAACGGGGTGATGTTGCTATCTCTCTCAGACTTGGTCTTCGAAATTCAGAATCGAGTGTTAGGCTTAGCACGCACAACGTCCGACTTAGATCATGTATCGTTCAATCTCACAAGCAATCAATGGTAATAGCATGCGCTTATATGAGCCCGCAAGCAGGAACTCAGGACTTGCAAAATTTGTTTTGCAACCTCAGTTTGCTGCATACGTTTGGGTCCTAGGTTCTTATAGTTGGCAATTTCAACCTAACACATATATCTTGGCTGAACCAGCGCTGTTCATCTGATAAGATGTCTGAGGACTTCATCGAATGGTCTCATATGCATGTCATGAGTCAACATGTCAATGAGCCCACAAGGTTCCGCCAAGGCTGCTTACCTTCGATCCTGGATCAGGTTATCTCTTCAAGCGAAGAAATGGTTCGCCAGGTAGATTATCTCACTTCACTAGGAAAAAGTGATCACATTGTGATCACCTTCCAACTAGTACCCAGGTATGAAAAACCTCCTCCTAAACCGAGGCGTAATTTCAATCGCGTAGACTGGGAAGTCGTCTCAGAGGAAGCTAAAAAGATCTTGTCTCAATATGTAGATGATGATATAGCAACAAACTGGCAGCTTATGCACCACTGTCTTCTTACCTTCCAAGATAGGTTTACACCGTTGGTGCACGTCAAGAAACGCAACAAGCTACAGTGGTGGACACCTGCGATGCGACGAGTGATTAGAATGCGGCACCGTGCCTAGAAAACTTACAAAGCTTCTCAGACACAACGGTCCTGGACAAGGTATAAAATGGTCAGAAATAAGGCTGTGGGTATCCAACGCAAGGCAAAACGTGACTTTTAATCACGGTTGGCACGCAATATAAAGCAGTGCCCAAAGCATTACTACAGTTATACCCAATCTAAAGGCAAAAGGCGCGATTGGATTAGCAACCTTCAGCAGGAAAACGGACCCTTAAATAGTTTCAGATTCAGAAAAGGCTTCGGCCTTTCTTGAAAATTTCCAGTCTGTTCAGAGGCTTGATCGCCAAATAGATCCGCCTATCATGCCAGTCATCAAAAGACCTAATATCGTCACTCCACGTAAGGAGTTATTTTTCACTGATGATGAGGTTAAATTTGCTCTGGCAGAAACTAGCCCCCATAAATCTGCTGGCCCAGACGAAATTTACCCTCAAATTATAAAGAACCTGGCGCCAATACTAGCAGATCATGTGGGTCGTATTTTTAACGCTTCTTTGCAACATGGATATATTCCGAGTATTTGGCAGCTGGCTAATGTGATCCCGATACATAAAGGTGGCCGTTGATCCTCAGTTTGGAAGTACATACATGTAAGTCTTACTAGCATCCTATGTAAAATCCTGGAGAAACTTATTAGGGATTGGATCTGTCGCCATCTAGTTGATTACGCGTTGCTAAACTCTGCTCAGCACGGCTACCTTAAAGGGAAGTCGTGCCTAACAAACCTCTTATGTTTTCTTAACGAGGTCACCAAGAGGCTAGATAAAGTCTATCAAGTTGAAGTTTTTACTTGGACTTTTGCAAGGCCTTTGATTCGGTAAACCACAGGTTGCTTGCAGACAAACTTGGTTATATGGGTATCGATGGTCTTCTGAAGAAATGGATAATAGGCTTCTTAAGCAATAGATTCTTTCGTGTCAGGATTGGCAATATGTATTCGTCGAAAGTAAAAGTTGTTAGTGGATTCCCACAGGGTTCCGTACTAGGACCGCTACTTTTCCTCATTTTCATCGTTGATTTGGCAGCGTCTCATAAGTTTCCCTCCTATATTTTTGCAGATGATGTCAAGATTATCGGATCAATGGATGAACTGAATCTTCTTGAGGATATAGAAAAGTTCATCAAGCGGTCTCCTACATGGGATCTACCAGTTAACTTCACTAAAAGCTATCTCTTGTCTAAAGTCATTAAGAAGCTAGAGGTTGCCGGACCAGATGGTATACTTGAGATAAATGGGGTGCCGAAAGTTCGTGACTTAGGTATAGAAGTTTCAGGGGACTTTAAATGGGCTGATCAATGCGCAGCTGCTGCACAACGCACTATGATAGAGCTTTTTCGCATTAGATCATTTTTATCCTGCAGGTCCCCAGAGGTTTTCATACCATTATACAAAGCGGTCGTGAGACCACATCTCGAGTATTGCGTTCAAGTATGGTCACCTTATTTGGAAAATTATATTGCTGAGCTGAAAGTTGTTCAACGTCCAGCTACTCGTGTGATTGTAGGGCAATCAAGTAGGTCGTATGAGGAACGATTGCTGAGTCTAGAGCTCTTCTCACTAAAAAGGAGGCGGCTACGTGGGGACCTGATTGAAACCTTCATATCCATGTCAAGTTTCAGTACTATTCATCGCAGTGAATTTTACGCTCTGGCGCCAAGTGTGGGTATTAGAGGCCACCTATTAAAACTGGCCAAGCGACATGTCAGGTCCAATGTTCGTAAGTTCTTCTCAAGTGAAAGGGTAGTAAATTTCCGGAATCGATTGCCTAATGAAGTTGTTTTTTCTACTTCGGTAGTGGGTTTCAAGAATGGACTTGAATCTGTGTGGCCTTCATTATTTCCTGATTTTCATCCGTAAGGTAATAGTTGGCATGATCCTCAGGTTGTCTTTGGAACGCAATAAAATTTCTTCTCACCTATTGGTGAGGGGAGTTTTTCTGTTGCATTCCAGATTACTCTCATACCAGAAAATATTTGTGAAGATATTGTTTGAAGAAGTGGACGCACGATTGGCTCATTAGCCACATACAGTCCTGCGCAAACTGAACTGAACTACTGAAGTTGCCGAGATTAGTTCTGCGGGATGTGAGATCCACGTGTTCACTATACGGATGCTAAAAAAGTACGTCCTGTATTCTAGCCTGGTGTGCTGTTTACTTAGCTTAAGACTGTGCATTTGTGTACCGAACAAAGGAGAGAACCGAAGAAGTCATTGAATTCGAGACAACTTAATACTTCATTCTTCTTCTTCTGAATCGAAAGCAGAAGGGATAAAATCCCGTTTAAGCTTCATCACATTATTAGACATGAGTGACTTCTGCTTACAAGGCAAACCCTGAGAGTAGAGGAACACCACTTCATCACTCCGGTGATCAAGTCCATCCGTCTCAACAAATGCTGATCCAACGCGCTTTTGAATAGCTGTTCAGATTGTAGAGACAGGAGCCCTTTCAAACAGACAAAATGAAAAAAACGTTTATGCAGTGGCGAATGTTACTCTGCAGCTTTCCACCGAATAAAATTCTGGACGCTCAATTCGCTCGTTAGCCACTTACTGTCATGTGGATTCAGAACTGAAATTTTCATAGTATTTCTCCTATGGAATATCCCTCGGAAACGCTCTTTAAGGAAAAATTGCAAACAGGCTTGCATATTGCAAAAATATGCTGAATTATTGTTTTTTAGAATTTATTTTTAAATATTTTTATCAAATTTTCTTAATAAAATTCAATAAATTACTTAATTCATACTTTTAATTCATCTTATTTGAAATAAAACACGAAAAATAAAAGACACGGTTTTAAAGCAATAACAATGGTTTGTGATTTTCTAAAATGTATTTATATCGATAGCCACCGAAAAAGAAGGCCGGAAAGAATAAGAAAAAATCAAGCAGAAATACTACCATCATTCATGGAGTCAGCACAGCTGACATGACAAAAGAGGCATTAGAATCATTTGTTTTGTTAATCAGAGACGAACTGGATAGGGAAAGACAAGAACGAAATTTAACCTCACTTGAAAAAGACAAGATTATTACCTTTTGGGAATTAACAAAGAGGCAATTGGATGATGCTCGTGCACTTTTAGCTAAAAAGGAGAGAGAATTAGAAGACGCAGATGAGCGTCATCAGTTGGAAATGAAAGTAAGTTTTATACACGTTCCAGTTTATACGAATAGTCAACAGAACTATAACCCATCATTCATTATTGACAGTGCGCACCATTTGGTTTTACGTATTTCTATATCCAGATAGAAGTTCAATCAAATGGATTAATATCACGTGATATTCTTTATTTCCATCAAAAAAGCAACTGATCGCTGCTTTGCTTAATTTCCGTTTCACTCGAAAATGCATTATGATTAATCAGCCAAGTATGTTCAATATTCTGCTGTCCTGGGCGAGAGAATACGTCAATGTATTTGACACAATTGACGCTACGATTATTCCAACCGAACTTGATTGAAATCGACTGGAAATAAACGAAAATTAAAAAAGAATATGTTGGACATTTTATCAGCGGGTTACTAAAATACTATTATTTCTGTTGGTTTTAAAATTACTTCTGTTTACACAAATATATCTATAAAAGTTTACATGATTAGAAGGAGAATGATTGAAAAGTCTGCTGGTTGGGAAAAATAAGAAATATCGAGGTTGAAAATCTGGGCTACACATATCTATTGAATATAGATGTGCTGCTATTACGTAATCATCATTATTCTTTATACCAATAAATTTAGATTATTGGAGTCACGAAAAATATGTAAATAATACGATGCATACTTAAGTTAATATTTAAACAAGACTTATCTATTTTATATAGATTTTTCTAACATTTTACATTGCATATATTAATCAAATTGAAAAATGAAGGTTTTGAAAATGTGTTGATAATACATTGTATATTTGAATTTTTAACGTAAGATCGTCCAGCGATTATCAATTTTTGAATCTATACTATAA
This sequence comes from Atriophallophorus winterbourni, assembly GCA_013407085.1. Classification (NCBI taxonomy): domain Eukaryota; kingdom Metazoa; phylum Platyhelminthes; class Trematoda; order Plagiorchiida; family Microphallidae; genus Atriophallophorus; species Atriophallophorus winterbourni. Next base: position 19,136 of record JACCGJ010000670.1, on the reverse strand, counting down.
AACTTTTTAATAACCAACAGGTATATCGACAAAAATTAAAACATCTATTATTTGAAGAAAATTCCCGCGAAACAGAAGCGAGAAAGGAAGCCATTCAAGATCTGACCAATGCGAAAAATGAATCTCGCGCTGAAATCCGTGCGATCCGTGGAGAGAATTACACGCTGAAAGCCAAACTCCGGCAACAGCAAGTTGAATCTGAAGAAGCGGTTAAAATGCTTAAACGTGAACACGAGTTAGAGGTAAATTCTAAAAAAAATTCAATGAGATTTACCAAGCAGCAAACATGTTATCGTAACATACAAAATTACTTATTGAGAAAGTTAAAACGCTAAGATAATAAATTCGTTTCATGCAGAAAAATAAAGAAAATATGTAAAATGTTTGTTGCAGTTGAAAATCGATTCTGTGTAAAGCAATAGACGAGCCAGGTCAATCAGCGTAAACATCAGAACACGAATTAAAAAAACATAACGATGACTGAATGCCAAAGTCGGCACAGTACGACTTACTTGATTGGGTCCCCGTGATCAAATATGGAAGTGGTTAGTTAAGCGTTAGATCATCTCCCTAAACCTATTTCAGTGGCGGTCTTGCACTAAGAATCTTTTTAAGTGTTTGATTAACCTTGCATTTTGGGAAATAGAAGCTTGTTACGATGCCATGAAAGCTGCAACGAAGTTGCCGTGCCGCTACTCGTTCACGAAACTTGATTAATTGCATGTTTTATTCAATGTTAAAGCACCTCATCTCTGTCTAATCATGCTTACTATCCGATGGAACTCAGAGCTATATGAGTTTTACTCTTCCTTATCTTTTAGGATTTCACTTTTTTCATGATTGTATAACACTTGAGCATTTGTTACAAGCTACCGGTGCAATGCTATTTCGGATGATGATGCTGTTGAAAAATCAAATAACCACACATTCACCGACGATATTCATGCCTCAAGCACACAAAATACAATCACATAGCGTAAATAATTAGAACGAATTCAACGCAGGAGCTCTTGTATACTTTGAATCATTTGTTTCCGTAGTTCTAACCGAATTGTTTGAAAAGTGCCACATCAGTAGGCATGCTATTGCTAATGCATTCTATCTGTCACGCAAGAGTTCTCGCGAACTGGATTAGTGTTGGTCGGTTGTAATTGGAGATTTCTTAAAATCGAGTTCGTTCATAATTTGCTGCATGCAACGTATGAGTGTTTTTGAGCGAATATGTGTGCTTCACCAGTGAAGAGATGAGAATTGTTTATTATGATGCATAATATTAAAAGATTAAGATCGATATATATATATATATATATATATATATATATATATTGTAGAGTGATTTAAGTGATAAAAGTAGCATGCTAACTGATTTGGCATGATGTGTTTTGATGCCGTGTTTTGACCATGCCATGATTTGTGATACTTAGAATGTGACATAAACAAACAAATTAATTTTAGAAAGCGATGAAATGATATTCCAACATTTATTAAGATATACGCTTCACCATAAGATTATGAAAACCTAATGCAATAGAACCCTCAATATCAATGTACACAAAATTACGCCATATGATGCATTCTGGATTGTTTGACTGTTCAAAAAGTAGCAGAATACAAATTTGTTTGCAGTCAAGACGTTGTAACTATATAGTCAAACAGCTTAATATATCGCGCTTTACATTTAGAGTATCAGTATTGTCTGGAGAAATCAACATGCTTGATGCTGTAATATTTCTCCCTTCTTAACGTCAAGAAACGCGTTGTTTCATAATGACAGCAAGCAGAAACTCAAACTGTAAAAATGCAATTAAGCAAACACGCAAAAATTCTGGTTACAAGTCATTGACACATACAAGCATGTAAGCATCAAATGTACATCAGTATATTTAAGCTTTCTTGGAAAATGTATACAGCATTATATTGAAATAATCTTGAGGATAAACGGTCTCAATTATCTGTTTAATGTCAAATAATTGATATTGCACAAGTTTAGCGATCTTATTGGTTTTCCGAACGAGTGGATAATACAGTTTCAAATAATAATTAACCTTAGTTTCTATTCTGAAATTATATATGGGCTAACTCTTCGAATGCATATGATTGCTAAGCCTCACTTCAATCGAAATGAGAAGTATTCTTTTTGGTGATTATTGCGAAAAATATTCATATCATTATAGAAAACCTAAAAGGATAGCCTACCAGGATAAACATCATTTCAAGTCGCAGATCTTTTGATAAAAATTCGCTACTAACATATTCGGTCCGCCCACACTCTCATTAGCTTTTACCATTTGATCAATTAGTTATCATCGATTCGCCAAGAATTCACCAAGCAAACAGAGGAAATTGAAGCTAGAGCCGCGAAGCAGATGTCAATGTTACGCGAACAAGTTGACATGCAACGACGGGTCGAAGTACACATGACAGAAGAACACAAAAATAGACATATACAAGAGTTGGAGGCGAACCACGAACGAGCATTTGCCAATATGAAAGCATACTACAACGATATCACGTTGGGAAATATCAACGTGATCAAGACATTGCGGGTTAGTTTTATGCCTCGTTGGGTTTGCAGCCGCACTCACATGAACAATCTATTTTATAGGAAAATAACCAGTTTTTCCGTAGATGCTAAAAGTGTGTTGTTACTCAATATGATTTTTATTTCCCATTTTAGGAAAATATTGATGACCTTCGTTCCCAACTAGGCAGGGCACAAAATATGTTGGATTGTTCTCAGAAGGAATTGTGCCTGAAGACGGCAACTTTGGAAAAGCTTGAGAAAGATATGACTCACTTACGGCACTTGGCATGTCAGTATCAGAATGAAAAAGCCGCTCATGAGGTGAGTCTAGCACAGAATCAATAAATTCGCACAAATGGGTTAAGCAAATATATCAGACAGTAACTGTTAATACTAAAATGAACTGTAATTTGTTTTGGAAACGATTGCGTGGAGCAAACTCACCTGAACAAAATACGAATCGAACTTGGCAAAGATACGAGGACAGCACTCTTATGACAGTAATTCACAGGAACGAATGTAGTAAAAACATTAGGCCTAGCCAATTTGAACATGGTGTGGGGATTTGCCTGGTGTGTTATAACCAGGTTACACGAATATGAAGGATGTTTTCAGATTACGGAGTGTTAATAAGGGTCAAGATCAGCCGACGTACAAAGCTGCGCGTTTACAGAGCGGCGATTCGCCCAGTTCTCACTTATGGATGCGAGACGTTGCCTGTGCGGGTGAAGGATATGCGGAAACTAGAGGTTTTCGACCACTGGTGTCTCCGACGCATCCTCAATGTTTGATGGGATGAGCGAGTAACGAATGACGAGGTTCGCCACCGTTGTTTTGATATCCCTCGCCTGAGTTCGAAATTGCGACAACACCGACTGAGATGGTTTGGCCACATTCTGAGACACTCGGACGCTGAACTAACCGACACCATTCGCAGAATAACGTTGTCGTTGCGGAGGACAAGTGAAAACTTGGCTCGCTACCGTGAGATCGGATGTGGAGCTGCTTGGTCTACGATCGATTTATGGATGGCGCACGTGGGAACGGACCTGGCTTAAAATCTGCGCGGATCTCGCTTCTAACCGCCAACTGTGGGTGGCTGCAATCCGTGACGTCAACCAAGCCGAAGCATCCTCCAGGGAGAGATAGTCGCACAAAAGTAAAGTGAAGTAAGATCAGTGTACCAAATTGTGATACGCATTAAAAATCAAAACCGGCTTCCGTTGAAATGGTTCGCAATTGCTGCGTCGTGGCTATAAACTTTGATTAAACGAAATCATAATCATGAATTCAGGTAAAGTGCTGCACATTCCTGACTGCTCACGTATTATGATATATAGGAAAGGGTTCATTGAAAGTTAAACTCGGCTGGCCGAGCACGTGACGCTAATCAAATATGCCACTCCCAAAAAATATTCCTGGACGCTCAATCACGATCGGTCAAGCGGAAGACGATAGCCCAGAACGTAAGGCAAGGGATTACAATGGTGATAGTCTGGGGTTCGAGTTCCACCAGAGGATATGTGCTGATGATGAGCTGAAAAAAGAGCAGAACACAACTCCTGTGCTTTCACTTTAGACCGATGTGGTGAACTTTGTGAGTATTTCGGAGGATTTGGTACTGTTGATTAGTCACAAACATAAAGAACAAACTCTCGGAAACAAACAAAAACAATTGTGCCTATCTGATCTAATCGGTGTTATCCGATGGGAAGACCTGACAAAGAGAACAATTCGGTTATACTACCAAATGGTCGGGAAGAAAACAGTAGTCAACTGTGCCGGTTCGCAGAAACATTCATGAGCGTCGATTCGAGATCGGTGAGACAGTGAACCGTTTCTCAGGATGTAAGTCTTAGGACTTAGATAGTGATGATCGGGGGTTCGACTACAACTGAAGTCAAAAAATATGCAGAGCCGATCAGCTCCAATAAGAGCAAAACTCGAATCAAATGTGTAAACATTCCGAAGTATTTCATACTCATAAGTAGTCGCAAACATAAAGATTCCAGTGCTTTTTTATACGCACACCAATTTAGCCGTATTACTTTAACAGTACATGTGCCGCACGATTGCCCATGCATAAAACTGTGCGAAAGTGCAATTAGCTACATCAGTTTTCATCCAATGAAAAAGCACAAGACTTCAACAGTTTGCCATTTGCTACTCGGATAGATGGGGTATATTGTCAACATTATATGAATGTAGAGAAATTGTTCCAATTTGAACGTAGATTAATCTCAGAATTATGCTATTAATAACCTACACACCGATCCGTTAGATAATGCGATTTGTGACCATAAACACTTGTTTGCAACGTGTAGCTAACAAAAGAAAACGCAAAGAAAACCGCGATGCAGCTGCAAAAGACCGAGATGAATTTGGATATCATGACGGAACGGTATGAAGGAGTGAGTCGTTTTCACATTCGAGTACTGCTCTTCTATCTATGACGTTGACACTATGCGATGAAATACTTTTTAATTCTTGATATAATCCAAGGTCGGGTATAACGATAAATTGTGCTGAAGCTGACATTTCACCCTTTTCACTAATCAATATTTACCATCGTAAACCCATGCTGGCCTCACAATGAATGAACACGGCAGGATACTTTCCCCAGTTTATCTCTTAACATAGTACGGTACATGGTGACCCCAAACTCACTGTGAATTGAAACACGTCAGAGCCAAAACACTGATGAAGTTGTTCATATACTCGACCTGATTTTAGTAAAGCTGAGTAGATCACTTGCTGTTGTTGTTAGCCCATTATGAAAGAACAAGCTCATGAGTACCCAACACTTCCCATCGTCTCACATGACGCGGTAAACAGGACCCCTTGACCTGATCCATATTACTTTCATCCAATGCCTTATTGTGAGTTGGAGAGAATTAACACATATATATGGTTTGAGTAAACACTACTCAGTTACTAATTCATCTCGACACAGATTATAGTGTTGAGAAATTGAGTGAAAATAACCAACGGCTAATGTATTGTGATGCTCACATTCCCTTATTTACGAACCAGGTGGAGACAGTAAGATCAGCTTCGGTGAGCCTTAAAGCAGCGGTAAATTGACGAACTCTAAAGTCACTGTTTGATAGGGTTCGTATGACAAACCACAATGTTCAAATGATGAATCACAAAGTGATTCTTGGTCAAACGCTCAAGACATTCAAAATGAACAATGTATTGCGATGTTCACATCCCCGTCACTTACACTTCACAACCGAATTCTGGCTGTTTGCTGTCATCAGGTGGATACAGTAAGATTAGGTTCAGTGAGCATTGAAAGCAGTGATTCCTGTTCAGTGAACACATTTTGTATATTGATTAATCAGTTAAGATATTATAATTTTAAATGAAAAATTTACCGGAGTATCCAACTATCAAACACGAGATGCCGAAGAGATTATCAAGAACCCATCAAACTCTCACTAGCCGCATTTGTACATTCTATTAAAACTACAGGAAGTTAACATAAAACATAGGATTAGAATTTAAAGCCTCTGCTCTAAAGTGTTTAGAATTTCAGTGTCAGATTGAAGCATGATCAATAGATCTGCCTAAATTAAAAAAGGAACAATGCATTAAAACGAGAGTGTTGAGATAAGTTTACATACCAATGTTTGATAACGGGAATGTAAGCGCACACCATTGAAGTATAATCTAGCAAAACTTCTATTCCAATACACCCGACAATATTTTTAGAATCTGACAGCTTAGAACCACCTCATGAAGCAACAAATTATTGACCCGGCTACAACCTTTATTACAGCTAGAGAAAATGCGCCACAGCTTGGCACAAAAGTTCGAGAAGCTCTTGATGGATGTGCAGCAACGCACAGGGTTGCGCGCGTTGTTGGTGGAGAAGAAGCTGCGCAAATTGACCGAGTCTCTCGAAGCCCGCGAGGCGCAAATTATGCAACTGGTGATCGCATTGGAGGCGGACCCGAAAGCCGTGGAGCAAGCGAAGCAACATTTGGAAGTGAGTCGAAGCTCGTTGATTCATTGATTTATTCACAAATGCGATGCTTTGCAAGACCCACACAAATGTACATCGTGTCGAATGGTAAAAAAATCAAAATGTTGTTAGAGATTATTGTCAAACGTGAAAAACATACTTGTCCATGTGGACATCTAGTGATTTCCTGAAAATGTTAATGGTTCCGGATTTTACAACCTGAGTAGGTAAAGTGTTCCACAATTGTACATTGCGAACGGAAAATGCATATTTGCAGCAGTTCAACCTGCTATGCTGTTGGTAACGTTTAGATTGGTGACCACGCGGATGTGTGTTATGGGAAAGATGAAACAAACGACTGCAAGGGTGATTTGTTTGATTAAGCACTGTCCTAATGACGATTAGTGCTCCTCGTTGCCGTCTGCATAAAGGCGAATGCAAATTCAATATTTCAAGTCTCATTTCGTATGGATAATTAGAAAGTCCTAGGACGAGTTTTGTCGCTCTGCGCTGTGGAGTTTTCAATAGTTGATTATCATTTTCCAACTAACGATCCCATGCCGGTATAGCATAGTCGATATGAGCACGGATGTACGTTGCAATCAATTTGCAGATAATGTTGAGGTCAAACGAACCTGGGACTATTCTAAGGAGAACCAAGATGCTTTCAGCTTTGCTGGCAGGTAGTCGACATTGCATTGAGTTTCCTAAGTCAGACTGGATAATCACGCCTAAATCATTCAGTGGCATTTTGTTGTCTAGGGACCAGGTGTAAATCATATCGAGATCCCGTTGCAGGTTCTGCGTGTCGGTTGTGGAGTTTATCTTGCGCCAAAGCTTTGCGTCATCGGCAAGTAAGCGCCGGCGACTGCAGTACAGTGATTTGCTCGCTAAATAAAGTCTTGAGGTTAAGAAATGCTTCCATATAAAACAAGGACACATACTCAATTACAGACACTTATTAACTCATGGTGACAACGTCTCTCTCGGCATTTCTACACCGTTGACTGATTCATTGAGAACTAAAATTATTCGTGTATCGAAACCAGAAATTCAAAGTAGCGAGATGCATAAAGCATACGGGGGAAATACTGAACTTGTATTTTAGGGACATTGGGAAATTATTTATCGAAATCAGATCGTATGCGATCGACAACCGTATATATGGATATAATTATAGATTCCGACACCAGCGCTATAATCCACTGGTAAGCAAGATAATTTATGAGGTTTCTAGTGACAGAGTTGTGCAGGGTTTATTTAAATTACAAAAACGGATAAATAACATACGCAAAAAAGGATAGCAATCGATTGGAATATGTTTGAGACCGATCGTATATTCAGAATGGAAAGAAATTTGAGTGCAATCGGTTAGAGCAATTTTCGGTAACGTTTCACTTCTGACACAGAAGCTTCGTCAGACCAAGGGTGCAGGTCAGGACAGGGAACATGATTAATTAGTAGTCAACCCACCACAACTGATTTGACCTTACCGCTAAACAGCCTATAGTACGCCTACAGTGTGTCACGTGTCGTGAGAATGACCGGCATCAGTGGTCGATTTTCCTACTAGCGCGTATATACATCAATCTAATACAAGTGACCACTAGTAAGGAAGTCGACCACTGATCCTGGTCATTCCCACGAGACGTGACACACGGTAGGCGTACTACAGGCTGTTTATCGGTAAGGTCAAATAAGTGGTGGTGGGTTGACTGCTACTTAATCATGTTCCCTATCCTGACTATCACCCTTGGTCTGACGAAGCTTCTGTGTCAGAAGTGAAACGTGACCCAAAAACTGCTTTAACCGATTGCATTCAAATTTCTTTGCATGTGGAATCGAATAGATTGTTTACTTTCAGTTCATTGATCATCTCAATTAATCATGAGAGGCCAGTTTGAAACAGCCAAATAAGGTCAATAGTCCGATCATCACGTTCAAATTGATCGTTTTCGTGGGTCAATGAGACAATGACATTACTGAGGGCACGCCAGAACAAATAATGTAAAATGAAAGCGGAAGCATGAAACTCCAACACAAAATGAATTTAAACGGAATTACATTTTAAAAAACTGTTGCTGATGATGACATTTGGCGTCCAACTTTGGAGATATCAAGGAAATATCATCCCGTAAATTCGCAGACAGGGTTATAGATAACATAAACGGAATTCGGCTTCTATAATGAAAACCGATAAGATCGAGGCACCCGGATGCTAATGGGAATTGATGCGAAAACAAAATCGTAACGGATGGTGTATCTGTTAAGAGTGTTCGATAGTGGATTTGTGGAACTCATTTCCTGGAAAAGATAAGTCGTGCTTGTACGATGTCGTGAACAGTTCAGCTGGGAAGGCCAAGACTAAACAATGTTGCTTAATTTACACACAATATTGCTTGGTAGCAGACATACCGTCTATGAAAAGAGGCTTATTCACCATTTTCCTTTAAGAAACATGATTGTATGTAAAAATCGAGGCTTGCTGTTGGCCTCCTTCGATCGATAACGACCATAAATGTACATCACAATCGCATGAATTTTCATGTTTTACTGCATTTTGAATGACTAAGCAGTCCGATTCGTGAGGAACAATCTCTCCCGCAGCGCTTGTAACGAGTCAGAACTCGGTAGTAGGGCGTCAGTTGCACGCCAGCAGCGGTATCTGCGTTCAGCAGGCAAGAGCTGTATCTGCTCCTCCACAGCTTGCAGACGACGCTTTACCAAATGCTTCCAATGTGAGCGGTCAAGAGCAAGTTCTTCCCAACTCAACGGCTCAGTGCATAGAGCTTTCGTATCTCCTTTGCGAACATCTTTGTACCATAGAGTAGATCTTTCGGAATATGACCATTTTCCATTATGTAGACATGACCAAGCCACCGCAGGCGGCGCTGACGTAATACGGTGAACATGCTCTGTAGACCAGCTTTTGAAAGCACTGAAGCATTGGTCACTCTGTCCATCCACAATATGTTCAATATACGACGGATGCTTCGTAGATGGAAAGCCTTTAGCTTCCGTTCGTGTCTTGCGTGGGTTGTCCAGGTTTCGTTGCCGCGCATTAAAGCGTTTAGTACGCACGCACTGTATACCATCATCTTTGTCTTCACAGTCAGCTTGCGATCAAAGCTCAATAGATTTTTTTGGTCACAAAGTTGCGCAGTTCCCAATTACGAAACGTTCATAATCAAGAGGTCGAAAGCCTCTGATTCGAAACAGTACCGACCTTAGAAACCAGATTATACCACAAAATTCTTTTGAAGTGTAATCTATCGATACTTTGTCTCGGCACACATACACCGCACTTATTCAGCATCACCGGCAACAAACCGTTTGACATCGTCATTTTAAGAAAACAAGATCAGCTTCAAGGAGCATAGATGCATTGTAAATAAACTTCGACTTTCAAGCTATTTCTCAATAGTGTTGAACGCAGATATTGTATTCAATTAGAGATTGATTTACTGTGAAGCTGCAAAACGCACATACCGTTATTCTTGTTGATGAACATAGGCTTGCATTTCATGATTGGTGGTACGAACAATATCCAACGAAATCACAAGCATAAAGGCAGACAAAGTGTCGCACCGTCAGATGCAGCACATAGGCTAAGACACTGTCCGATTTCCAAGGCATGCTCTCCAACAATGTATGGCCACGGTGGTACAGCGGATATTGTGTCCGACTTCCAATCGATTCGGATTACACAGCGATCGAGCAATCCAGGCTTTGTTTGCCACTCGTAACTCGGAATGGTGTAGTTGTAAGCGTGTCCAGACTCTGACTTGTCACAAGTAGATAAAGGCTGTGACTTTTGAACTAGCTGGGCTAAGATACTGTCAGGTTGCCCAGGCCTAGACAGATATGACTGTGCGACACTTTGCCTGGATCAGGCTTGTGCTTTCATACATACATTGAACTAGCTGCAATTGGGATGACCACTCCAAGGTTGGAGTCCAAGTGATCGGAATTCGCAATAGCTTCTTACCATTGGTGATGTGTCTCGTAATCGCATTCAGTATCAGTCTGGTTATAGACATGTTCTTGAAGTATTTGATTCATCCAGAATCTTGTCAAGTGAAGTGGCGAGCAGAGCTTGTTTACGATGCGTGACAGTGAACCACACAATGAAACTGTCATGCGGATGTCGCTCTACTCGTTCAGAACAGTTGCTTGCATGTATGTTTGACTCACAGTGTGTGTGCGGCTAGTGTTCTCTTCTACTGGTTCAATAGCATTTTAAGCCCCACCATTCTTTATCTTTTTCAAAATTTTAACATTTCATGGTTGTATGAGAGCTAAGCACTCGGTATTTGCTACCGGTGTGATGCTGTCCATGGTGATGATTAACCCACAGCTCAGACAGAAAAAAAACGAAATGTGAAAAACAATCGGTTAGAGTAGTTTTTGGGTAACGTTTAACTTCTGGGAATATGGCACTCTCGGCGCTGCGACGGACATATATTAATTAGACTAACATTTGCACATTTTTTCATTAAATTTTATAATCTAGTTAGCTTTATACACCACCCCAGTGTCAATTAATCTTGACCGATTTCGCGCTGTGCTGGATAAATAGGCTGATTGATCGTGCTTGTCTACACGGTTTGATAACTCTGGGATTTCGATAGGCGGTTTAGAGGTGATGGTCGCAGTGCTACTTAACGAGGTTCCCTGTTCTGACTGATTCCCTTGGTCTGACGAAGCTTCTGTGTCAGAGATGAAACGTTACCCAAAAACTACTTTAACCGATTTGGTTCAGTGAGCCTTGAAGCAGTGGATAAATGGTAAACAAGTGTATACTTGAATGCCACTGTTGCATAGGGTTCGTAGAACGAACCAGGATGTTCGAACACAGAAACCGGTAGTGGAGTGTAATTTTAGGGGGCGTGAGCAACACATCACTTTGGTCATCCATAAGCGCCTTGAGTGCTTGACAACGAATCACTGTGATTCTGTGTTTGAACATCGTGGTTCGTTGTACGAACCCTATGCAAAAGTGGCATTCAAGTATTACCTTGTTTACCATTTATCCACTGTTTCAAGGCTAACTGAACCTAGTCTTACTATCTCCACCTGATGACGGCAAACAGCCAGAAACCGGTAGTAGAGTGTAATTTTGGAGGGCGTGATCAACACATCACTTGGGTCATCCATAAGCGCCTTGAGTGCTTGACCACGAATCACTATGTGATTCTATGTTTGGCATTCAAGTATACACTTGTTTACCATTTATCCACTGCTTCAAGGCTCACTGAACCAAATCCGTTAAAGTAGTTTTTGGGTAACGTTTCACTTCTGACACAGAAGCTTCGTCAGACCAGGGAACGCCATTAAGTAGCACTCTAAACGTTCATTAAGTAACACTTTAACCGATTGTTTTTCACATTTTTTGTTTTCATGAATTCGACTGCTCGATCGGTCCCAAACGTCTTTCAACATGTTAACAACAATAATTAGCAAATAATTGCGAAAGCCTAGCACTTAGTGAAATAAAAAAATCATGTTTAACTGAGTTCCATATATATTCCCTAAACGCACATGCCTATGTCACACAGGACCTACTGAAAAACAAGAACAAAGCAATTGATGAGCTGCAATATGAAGTCGTTCGAATGGGAAAAGTGAGTCCATTTGCCACATTACTTGATCGCGTACATCAAAATGATTATTATTTGAACCGTACATAGATGAAAAACGGATGGTTTGTATGCGTAATCTTGACGCAATTGTTAAGCAAAGACGCGTTTGAAAGGTTTTGCCTAGGACATTCAATTGACAGCACTTTGTGGAGAAGACCCCAAGGTCTACGGCTGCAGGTGGTAGGGCTTGTCTTAAGCCATGCAACTTGGAAATTTGCGTGGATCGAGAAATTTGCTGCAATATTTCATACCGGAAAACATGGACGTCGATAGCACAAGTCGTAGCACCACTGACTGGTTGACCGACATGCTTTTAAACTGTAAAATTTGAAATTAGCCAAAAATTAATCATTGACTGATTTGCGACATATTCCGTGAAGTGACCAACATCCCAAGTTCCTTCACAGTCCTCCGAGACACTAATGGCATAAACTTGCTCCGCGGTGAGCGAGTTTGCACACTGTCGTGAAGTCTACCTTTAGAAAAAAACCAAAACCCGTGGAATTTCGACAGCAAAATATGACAGAGATCACTCAAATTCCGACCATCAAGAAAAGATTCGAGTAACAAGCACGCCGCTAATAAAGTTGAATATAATCCATTTATAAGGGTCATGTGAATAAGGCCAGATTTATCTCTATCGCGACTTTGAATTCATGCAGTTATGCTCAACCACTACCGAGTCTAGTTATCACTATTATTATGAAGTACCAGGCAACTTGTGTTACTAGGAAGCCAACAACAGCACACGCTATAAGCTACACTGGCGGTGATGACTTTGGCATCCAGCTGTGCAATCGTGCAGCACTTCTGTGCTGTGCGGCTAACACCGTGCTAAATTGATTGGCCACCGGTAGTGAGTTGCATGCTGAAACACGCTGGAGTCTCACTACCATTTCTATTCTATTTTCTCTCATATCTGTTTAGACTTGGGCAACCTGACAGTATCTTAGCCCACGTGTAGTCCGTGACTGACCGGCACTTTGCCTGGATCAGGTTTGTGCTTTCATTCATTCATTCATCCAACTGTTACCTAAGATGTTCAATCACTATTTGACGTCTCATTCGGCGATGAGCTTCTGCATCCAAGTGAGTCACGCTATCATCAAGTAACCCAGTGATGTCTTCCAATCTTTAGCAGAGTTTGTGCACAGGTTGCACAGCGATACATCGTTATCAAGAATGATAAAATTTACACGGATGTGCAACCATGCAGTACTTCTGTACGGCGCAGCTAACACTGTGTTAAATTGAGTCGTCACATACTAAGCATCTTCTTGGAGTGTTTGCTTAACCTTGTATGTTGTCAAGCGGAGTGACGAGAAAAGCTTTTTATGATGCATGACAGTGAAAGCCGCAAGGAAGCTGCCATGCTGATGTCGCTCTACTCGTTCACGAAACTTGTTTGAATGCATATTCCATTCGAGGTGTAGGCACCTCTACCGAGTTTGTTTGTGCTTACTCTTCTATAGATTCCGTAGCTATTTAAGTCCCACCCTTCCCCATCTTTTAGGCTTTTACTTTTTCATGGTTGTGTGGCAGTTAAGCATTTGGTACGCGCTACCGGTGTAATGCTGTCTGTGATGATGATGAAGTCTCACTACCAATGCAAGTTTTATTTCTCATATTTGTCTAGGCCTGGGCAACTTGAGGGTGTCTTAGCCCATGTGTAATCTATGACTGCGTGGCAGGCTTGTTATATCTCATGGTTTGTGTTATGCTGTATCCATGATGTGGTCTGAAACTGAATTCATCTACCGGTTCTAGCCATAAGGCTCTGTAGAAATATATTATCCATACGATGATATGACGTAATGAAAACTTTAATACTCGCAAGACCCCCTGATTTGACTATCACCACACGAGTATGCACCATCGCTCAAACTCTCCATTACGACAATCCCCTTCCAGGCATACAACGAACTGTGGTCCGCATGCCAGCGAAAGCTTGTGGACGAAATGAACTCCCCAGCCAATTTGGGCATTATGCCGGTGCAAGTCAATGTCAATCTGACCTCACCGTTCAACCCCTCGACTGCGATTGGACAGAAAATCACCGAGGGCACCACTCCCGGAGACCATCCGACCGAAGGCCTCGGGCAACCGAACAACGACAACGTACACACGGGTCGTGGGCCAACGGGCCTCGCATCGGTCGCCCCATTCTGAATCAACTTGATTTCACCCCACCCCATCCCACCCCCGCAACATGATTCCCAGGAAACTTGATCAAGTAAAAACACAACAACAACAACAACAACAGGAAGCTACTTATTTGAGCCGTGAAAGTGCGGAAAACCCATTTTGTCCAAGGCAAATATAAACAGAGTGTGACAATTAGAAGGCAGCGTGATTTATTTGGCAATGTATTATATTGACAATGAACGCTACATGATGCCATAAAAAACTTTCACACAGCATCCAAATCTATGTAGGGACGGTTTGAATTGCCGCGGCTGTAAAAAAACAATAAAATAAATAAGTAGGATATAAAAATGACCAATTCGATAAACAGTGTTTGTATGTTATGCTGCAGGAAATTGATTTATCAAGCAGTACTTTATTACTGGACAAAGAGGCGCTTGAAACTGTAGATCGGTAGTTGTATCAATAATTCTGCCTCGTTAGATGATGAGGTATCGACACGCATTTTTAAGGCGACCAGAGTATTCCCCGACCTCGGACCCCTCTGGTGTCAGTAAGGAATGTCCCTAGTAGTCAAAGGTAAGGACCGCAAAGCGACTGTTCGAGTTGTGTTACGGTATTTGTGCGAAATGTGGGCCTTGTGTAAAGACCATCTTAGGCGTTTCCAAGTATTTGATAATATACTGTCACGTTGCCCAGACCTGAACAGATACTAGAGAAATGACAGTGAGACTTCAGCGCGTTTCCACAAGAAGCTTAATACCAGCTGCAAATCAATATAGCACCGTGTTAAGTGTGCAATACAAAAGTGCGGCACGATTGCACACTCGTGCTAT
>JACCGJ010000669.1:9371-45794 GCA_013407085.1 Atriophallophorus winterbourni | reverse complement strand
ATGCATGCATGTATGTATGTATGTATGTATGTATGTATGTATGTATGCATGTATGTATGCATGCAGGTATGTATGTATGTATGTATGTATGTATGTATGTATGTATGTATGTATGTATGTATGTATGTATGTGTGTGTATGTATGTATGTATGCATGTATGTATTTATGTTTGTATGTATGTATGAATGCATGTCTGTATGTAAGTATGTATGTATGCATGTACATACGTATGTATGTATGTATGTATGTATGTATGTATGTATGTATGTATGTATGTATGTATGTATGTATGTATGTATGTATGCATGCATGCATGTATGTATTTATGTTTGTATGTATGTATGAATGCATGCCTGTATGTAAGTATGTATGTATGCATGTACGTATGTATGTATGTATGTATGTATGTGTATGTATGTTTATGTATGTATGTATGTATGTATGTATGTACTAAGATACTACCAGTTTACCTAGGTTTAGTCAATTATAAAAAGAAGCTGGTCGCAGCGAAAGCATCATTCGAAAAAATGATTTCCCGATAAAATCTGTTTAACAATTGTGTGACTTCACACGAAAGTCAGTGACCACAATGCATATATCATGGTTCATTTCTGTGTGTTCTAGGAGCACTGTCTAAAGCCGGTCCAATCCCGTTTTTCTTTACGTTTCATCCGTGAACTAGTATGACAAGCTTCTTCATCAAACGACTATTGATATTCAGGGAAAAAAGACAGTTTGTGAAAGCAGTTTATTGGTAACGATTCGCTTCTCACGCAGAAGCTTCGTCAGACCAAGGGTGTCAGTACAAACACGCATGTGCAATCGTGCAGCATTTCTGTGCTGTGCGGCTAACGTCGTGCTAAATTGATTGACCACCGGTAGTGAGCTGCATGCTGAAACACGTTGGAGTCTCACTACCATTTCTATTTCCCCCTATTATCTGTCTAGGCCTGGGCAACCTGACAGTATCTTAGCACACATTCAGTCTCTGACTGTGCGGCACTTTGCCTGGATCAGGCTTGTGCTTTCATACCATACCATCACACCTATTCAAATTGATTCCACTGTTCTGTCATTCTCAATAGCACCCGTGCGCAAACATTGCCAATATTTTGCTACCTTTTCATATGTTGCAAAATGATTGAACGTTTGTCTATGAGCGAGCTTTCTAATCAATCTGTTCATTCTGCCTCAATTACTTAGCTTGGCGTCAGTCGGTTTTATCGATTTCTACCACACACCTACCTGCTATTTCTTTCATACAAGCCCACCAAAGTGTCGTGCTCGCCTCTGTTATTTGCGTACGGGCGAAAGAATCGGAAACCTTTATTTGCTTTGTGGTATTTGTTTTTCGGTGTCATTCAATCGTGCCAGCGACTGCACAGCGCGTGTCACCTGATCGACCTGTCACCTTGTCTGAAGCGATTAGACTCCAGTCTGGCGGTCACGTTTGCGACAGTATCGCCGCGTAGCGGTCTGTTTCAATCTCGTCAGTTTGAAACCAGCCTAGTCGAATTTACTTGTGCATTTTAAGTGGGGTTCTTCTTGAATTTCCCCCCAAGCGCTTTATCTGAACTGCATGGGGATCCTGATCGTACGGTACCTACCTGATGAGTGCAAACAGCACGAAACCGGTCGTGGGGTGTGTGTGATGGAGATGCATGCAAATGAGGATTTTTGTTCTAGACGGTGTCGCTAACTCATCTGTATGCGGTTGGGTACATGTAGCTGAACAGGTTGGTGGTACCAGCCTTATCCACCAGCGGCCTATAAGTTCAAACCTTGTTTAACATTCCTCCACTGTGGTGTTCGCCGAGCTTACTTTACTTTTGTGTGACTATCTCCTCCTGGAGGATGAGTCGTCTTCAATAAAGATTCGTGAGAATTTGGGTGCAAAGCGGCGTCCCCAGCACCACTCGGCGTTTGTTCGAGTCAGCTTCTCTAGCCTTTGCACAACCTAGTGCGACCTGCAAGGCCGCAGGGAATTGCCGGAAAGAGGTGATGTAAACCAACTAACCGTCTACGAGACTCTGCTCCAGATTTTCCTCAGGGTTTTCTCCCGAAGCCTTTCCCACAATCTGGTGTTCTGTGTATTATCTAAACTTGTCACTTGTGTGCGACTATCTGCTCCTGGAGGATGAGTCGGCTTCAATTAAGATTCTTGGGAATTTCGGTGCAAAGCGGCGTCCCCAGCACCACTCGGCGTTTGTTCAAGTCAGCTTCATCTCTAGCCTTTGCACAACCAAGTGCGACCTGCAAGGCAGCAGGGTGTCGCGTAGTTGTTGTTGGACGTTTCGTGATCAGGCTAGATGACATCATCAGCAAAACTTCTTTCGAAGCGTCTTGTAGTTGGAATTCGTCGGTTGTTATACCGCTTGTCTGTCCGTTCACCATCACTCCCGCGGATTGGTTGAGTTCATGTTATGCCTTCTCCGTGCCGGTTTCTCATTGGTCCATATGTTACAGCCAGTTGGAGATGATGGTTAATTAAATATGTTGTTGAGTGTCACGCTTCCAGGAATTCTCGCGCCCGTCGGTTGTTTACGCTAGCTAATATTCTTGTGCGGTCCCAGTCGAACTGATGCCCAAATTGATCAATATGTATTGAGATCAGTGAATTCCGGTCATGTCTGCGTACGGCCAACTGGTGTTCATGTTGTCTTGTGCTGAGTTTGCGACCCGTTTGTCCGACGTAGTTCTTTTCACAGTCTCTGCATGAAATCTTGTATTCGACTGTTCTTCTTTTGCCACTTTGTCTTTCGTGTTATTGAAGTGGTTGCGGAGTGTTGATGCTGGTTTGTGCGCGATGTCGATTTCAAGTGGCTGAAGTACCCGAGCTGCAATTTTGGAGATATGTTGAATATACGGTAGAGTGCGTCTGCTTCTGTTTTCTTCTGGGTTTCTTTGTTGGGGGCGGTTGAACCTGTTGCGTAGTATGAAGCTTCTTGGATATTCATTTTCTGGAAAACTTTAAACATATATTCTTCTTCTTTTCTTAGTTCATCTGTACTCCAGTGGGTTGCTGCTCTTTTGAATAGGGTTCGAACGCAACTGCGTTTGAGTGTTCAGATGCTTGCTGTGAAAGTTCAGTATTTGATCCGTGTGTGTGGTTTTCCGGTAGACACAGGTCTCTAACGTTCCTTCGCTTGTCCCCTTCACTTCAACATCCAGAAATGGTAAACAACCGTCAACTTCAGTTTCCTTTGTAAATTAGATTCCAGTAAATACGCAATTGAGCAGTCGATGCGATTCATCCATTTCTGTTCTTTTCATAATCGCGAAGGTGTCGTCCACGTAGCGGATCCCTAATTTTGGTCGACTTATTGGCAGGGCAATTCGTTCCAAACGTTGTATAACTGCCTCAGCAACTAAGCTGTTTCTTGGCATGCGGGTCCTAATCCTACTGTCCCTACCTCATATATTAAACTGCGGGAAACCGGTGTGTGTATTATTATTATTATTATTTCACACAAGTCTTTACAGACGGTGTGCCAACAAGTATACCATGAAGAAGGTACATGAGAGAAAAAAAGAAAAAAGAGGGTGATTTTTTGTCTGTCTGTTTACACATGCCGCTTTTGATATTTTTTGTCTTTTTGGAATAAGGGAGGGGGGAGGGTCATTGATAAACGGGAACACAAGCACGGCAGGATTCTCGCCACTGGTTCCTTTCTTGTGCCATCACACTGAGTGTTGTCAGCCACATGTCTTCACGGTCCTTCGGACTCCACCCGGGTAAGCGCGATGTTCCCACGATCGCTAGTGGGGCTGTTAGACGTTTGAGGGTCTTCCGCCAGGTATTCCTTTGTCCGCCATCTGAACTGTTTTTCTAAGGATTAGCGTTGCTGCCACTGCCGAGTCTGATCTGAGTTTAATCTATGATCTTGGTTACTTTTTTACAATTACCTTTTATACGATCGCCTCCACTGTCTAGGCCTGGGCAACCTGACAGTATCTCAGCCCACGTGCAGTCTCTGACTGTACGGCACTTTGCCTAGATCAGGCTTGTGCATTCATTCATTCATTCTCCACTGGTTTATTCGCTAAGTTTATCGAGGTCTGGTATTGCCGTCAGTCCAAAATTGTTATCCAGCCCCAGGGCATTCGTCTTCTCTTTCACTGTTGACAACCAGTTTTGCGCTTGACTGCTTTTTCTCCCTCGTTTGTGGTTACGGGCAAGTTTCGTGAGCGTTGCTTGTGTCTTAGCGACGACAAGGCGTAAACGAAGTGCAGTATTCGTCTGCGAAATCTCTTCCGAACGACCGTGTCAGATGCGCAGTCATTGTTTAATGCAACTCTTCTAATAGCTGTTCATCTTGTGGGTCGTAATCCCTTGTCTCACACACCCATGGACTGAGCCTTCAAATCTGCCATGCACCACATTAATTTCTCCCTATAATTTGTTGTCATTTTTCAGTAAATTCTAACGCTATCGGTTTCTAAATTCATATCAACGAAGGATAATTTTTTACGCGCACATTTTAAAACAATTACGCGTCACCGAGTTTTACAGCGAAAATTGTGAAATAAAAGCGTTTAGCTACGGCATCATTCGAAAACTGAATCGTATAATGAAGCAATCGCTGAAAACGAACAAGAAACATCGTGCAAGTTGACGAGTTTCACTTGCCGAAGAGTCATGCTATTTCTTGTATTTTATCGTCTATAATGGTCGTGAATGGCAAAGCCCTCCCGTGAGATACCTATTCCGCGTGGGGGTGCAATACTGTCCCCATTTTTATTTTCTATTTACACTTCTAATCGTCCTTGTAATCCTTCTGCACTTACTATTAACTACACAGACGACGTTGCCGTTGCATTGAACGATAATAGCCGAGTAAACCAACATGCTTAGGAATCAATGATTACAAGCATTGGTCAGTAGTCACTTAGTTTATCTTTGAATCCCCAAAATGCAACGAAATGTTTTTTTCAACATGACTGAACAGCGATGTTCAGCTCTGCATCGAAACATTTCTCGTTTTTCATGTAATCACTCGGTGTTTGAAAGATATAATAGCTTCAATTACCTTGGCGTTACAATATCCGACAGTCTTGACTGGACCAATCATGTGACCACAAAACTTAGACGTTCGCCATTCTTTGTTATTCGCCTTTGTTCTCTCTCTCTCCGTCCCACCCAATGTTATTCAACTACTGGTTTCTTCTTGCATCGTTCCACACCCGCTTTAAGGAGGCCGCAAGGAAAGGATTTTCTTCTATTTAGAAGAGGTATTAAAGTTATCTAAAGATTGAGCTGTGTTTCCCCAGATTTAGTTCGAGATACCGTTGTCGATTGTCACTTGCGTGAATGCAACAAACTGATCGAAAACATTTCTTGTGATAGTTCACATCCACTGAACAAGACCTTTGTTGCTGGAAATCTTTTTCCTCCACCCGAAGCTAATATTTTAATCCCTGTTAAGAAACTTTTGTTCCTTACCCGGCACGATACATGTTTAATCAATCAATGACTCATTCAGAGTTGAAGATGCGCCTGACAATTTGATAACTGATGTTGCGATCTCTGGTGCATTTTTCTAATTTCATTCGCATGTCTGTCTACGTCTGGGTGACCTGACAGTATTTTGTCCCACGTTCAGTATTTATAATGCGACACATTGACTGGTTTACGCTTGTGTGAGAAAATAATTCAATTACTGAAAATTGGTGCACACGAATAGTGCCATTTTCTTCTTCTTCAATTGATTAGTCAAAGAGACTGAGCTACAGGCGAAAATACGCCGGGCTCTCACTGCAATTATCTCATGTTCCTTTTATTGACTAATCCTAGGCAGCCTGGTAGTATCTTAGCCCACGTGCAGTCTGACTGTGCTGCACTTTTTCTGGATCCCTTCTTGTGGTTTCGTGCATACATACATACGTACACACAGACAGACATCCATGCATGCATACATACACACATACATACATAGATACATACATGCATACATACGTACCTACCTACTTACATACATACACACTGACAGACATCCATGCATGCACACATACATACATGTACACAGACAGACATCCATGCATACATACACACAGGCAGACATACATACATTCACACAGACAGACATGCATACATACATACGTAATACAAACAGACAGACGCATGCATGCATACATACATACACAGACAGACATCCATGCATACAATCATCCATACATACATACACACAGACACCCATCCATCCATACATACACACATAGACAGACATCCATGTATACATACATACACACAGAGAGACATCCATTCATGCATACATACGTACATACATAAACACACACATATATACATGCATACATGAAATGCCGACTGCTGCTCGAAAAACTCGTATTAAGTTTTCAGTCTAAATGACAGACTCGCGCCAGAGCGTAAAAACGCATTATGACCGCGGACAACCCTTGATTTCGCTCCATTTTTCGCGTAAGCATTGAGTAACTTAAGGAAACCTAGGTATGTGATGCCTCGGACGTAACCAATCGATACCGTTCGTTCCGATGCATCCAATCGCGGTTGTCTTAACCTCATTGTAACGAGATAGAGTAAATGATACTTCCAAACGATTGAGAAGATAACGCCTGATAGAAAGGCTTTAATCAACTAAAGAACACGAGTATGAGCTACAACAAAAAGAAAAAGGTTAGATGTGTAATACGGTAAAATAAGCGTGTGTACACAATAAAAGGAATGTCAAAACAACACGACATTCACCCCGACCGGGAAGACCGAGTGATATAACGGTTACAGTTTTAGACCTCACGGGATCGAAGATTGTAGGGTCTAACCCTTTGTTGTTGTGAAACAAGGTGTTCTACATTTGGTTGAAGTGTAGTGGTTGGTCCAGAAATGTCTGAAGTGGCAGACTGTATGTCAGGTGTACAAAGGGTATCTGGAGGTGTTTCTGTTGGGTCAGGTGGGTCAGTGTTCAATGGGTTTGGCGACTGATTCATTGGAGCCAGTTGACGGAGAGACACAGTCTCCTCGCGACCATCTGGCAAGCGGATATGGGCATACTGAGGATTACTCTCCAGAAGCTCCACCTCTTCCACCAGGGGGTCATACTTGGAGGAACGAACATTTCTGCGATAAAGGACTGGTCCTGGCATCAACAACCAATTAGGAAGACTCGTACCGACGGGAGACTTGCGATTATGCTTGAACATGCGCTCGTGAGGCGTCTCATTTGTAGCAGTGCATAAGAGAGACCGCATGGCGTGTAATGCTTCGGGAAGAACAAGTTCCCACTGCTCTGTCGTCAAACCTCTATCTCGCAAGCATAATGAAACAGTTTTCCATAAGGTACCGTTCAGACGTTCTACCTGCCCATTACCTTGCGGGTTATAACTGGTGGTCCTACTCGTAGCAACTCCTCGAGAATGAAGAAAAGATTTAATGTCACTGGACATGAAGGATGACCCTTGATCTGAGTGTACGTATCCGGGCATACCAAAAATGGAAAAAAGTTCGGTGAGTCGGGAAATCACAGTAGAGCTGGTCATGTCAGGACATGGGAAAGCAAAGGGGAATCGAGAAAATTCGTCAATTACTGTAAGCAAATATCGATTCCGAGTAGATGAAGGAATGGGCCCTTTAAAATCGATACTGAGACGTTCAAAAGGATGTGTTGCTTTAATGAGTGGCTCATTGTAAGGACCGAAAAATTTGGGCTTCAACTGGGAACATACAAGGCACTGTCGAATAACAGATTTGACGTCATCAAGAGAGAACGGAAGATTTTTAGATCGGATGAAATGAAATAAACGTGTGATACCCGGGTGGCATAGTGAGTCATGAATGGACTTTAGTTCAGGAAGCGAATGTACACTAGCACAAAATCCACGGGACAAGGCATCAGCTACGGTATTATCAGGACCCGGTCGATACACCACGTCATAGGAAAACTGAGAGAGTTCTATACGCCAACGTTGGATTTTGTCGTTCTTGATTTTACTGGCGATTTTCGTATCAAACATAAACGAAACGGAGCGTTGATCAGTGATTAGTTTAAAATGAGACCCAATGAGATAATGTCTCCATTTTCGAATTGCTTCAACGATCGCGCAAGCTTCCTTCTCGATCGCGGGATGATTACGCTCACTTGGAGAGAGTGTGCGGGAGAAGAAAGCAACCGGGCGTCCATTTTGGTTGAGAGTAGCTGCTATTGCTACATCGGATGCATCTGTTTCGACAACGAGAGGTACGTCACGATCAACTGAGAAAAGGGATGCCTGCACTAATTCAGATTTCAGGGATGTGTAAGCGTTCAAAGCTTTCCCGGACAGTGGGAAGATTTTATTGTGAACCAGAGGATGGATTTTATCGGAGAACTGGGAGAACCATTGAGAATAATAAGAGAGCATTCCGATTATTCTCTGTTGTGCTTTGGCATCACAGGGTGGAGGCAGCTTGAGTAAGGCATCAAAGCGTTCAGGGTCTGGTTTCACATTACCAGCAGATACTTCATAGCCCAACAACTTGATTTGCCTGACCGAGAAAATACATTTGGTGCGATTTAGAGTCAGACCGTATTTTTCAACGACTTGTAGAAATTTGTTGAGGTTGACTTCGTGCTCCTTTTCGTCTCGCCCACATATAGTAATGTTATCAACGTAAACGAACGTTCCTTGAAGAGATTCGTCACGAATTAATTCATCCATGGCACGTTGAAAACAGGCAACCCCGTTGGTTACCCCGAAAGGGATACGCCGGAATTGATACAAATTGCCACAAGCCTCAAACGCCGTATAGAGTCGGTCATTTTGCTTTATTGGAACCTGGTGATATGCACTTTGTAAATCAAGTGCACTGAAGACCGCGAATTGTGAAATTTTTTCAATCAAGTCGTCGATTCTCGGCAAAGGGTACGCATCTAATAAAGTATACCGATTGATTGTCTGGCTGTAGTCAACAACCATGCGCTTTTTGTGTTTTTCATTCGTTGTCACCAGAACCTGTGCTCGCCAAGGTGATTGGGAGGGTTCGATTATATCATCATTGAGTAGTTTCGTGATTTCTGAACGAATAAAGAGTTCATCATCGTGACTATGTCTTCTTGACTTTGTAGATAAAGGACGACAATCTCGTTGTAAGTGAGTGAAAAGTGATGTTGGCGGTAGCAGGGCGACCGACAAACTACAGAGAGAGAATGGTGGTTTCATTCCTTCAAACGGTATTTCGACTGATCGATGGCGTTGAAGAAAGTCGTGTCCTAGCAAAACATCGGCGCATAGATTTGGAAGAATAGATAGTTTTATGTTTTGGTAGACGTCATTTTTATGTACGAGGGACACAAAGCAATGGCCTTTCGTTTGGCTCAGCATGGAAGTAGAAGCCAATATGATTTGATTAGTAGATTCGAGGACGGGCCAGCGATTTTGTTGCACGATTGTTTCAGAAACGAAGTTTTCAGAGCTTCCGGTATCGACTAAAGCTTGTAGAGGTACACCATTGACAATTATTTGAGTAACTGCTTTGGCAAGACTGGTTGGGGCTGCAGCTGTGATTATGGCAGAAGAAAGAAAAGGAGTAGCAAAAGAAGCATGTTTCGATTTGTCACTCGAACGGCATACTTTGTGGAAATGTCCTTTTTTTCCACAAGACTTACACAGAGCATCTTTCGCAGGACACTTATAGCGCGGATGACGATCGTATCCACAAAAGAAACAACTGGAACGTGTGGTAGCCAGAGTTGTCTCAGAACTGAAAGGAGTTGAATCGGTAGTGGCGTGAGACGCATCGATTGCAGCAGCACCGTAATTACTAGGTGCAGGCTGGATAAACGAATGAGATTGACGTTGGGCCAAATCGAGGGCCTTTGCCTGGTCGAAAGCAGTTTGTACATCCAATGTCTTGTTTTCCAACAACCTCTGACGAATGGCGTTAGACAAAAGCCCGCTTATGAAAGCGTCCCGAATAGCATCTTGTTGATTTTGTTCAGCACTAACGACTTTAAAGTTACAATCCTTTGCAAAATTACGCAATTTCTGCATGAACTGGTCAAGCGTTTCGTCGCGATTTTGTTTACAAGTGGCAAGGATATGTCTTGAGAATATCTCGTTTTTGGGCTGAACATAAAGAGAATTCAAGGTACTGATGGCTAAATCGTAGTCAGTGCATTGAGAAATGACTTTATAGACAGCAGGCGATAGGAAATGGATAAGAGTCTTCAGTTTGTCTGGTTTGAGAGATTCAACTGTATCGAGGAAATTCGTAAAGGTCAAAAACCAGTGTTCCCATGAATCGGTAGCATCTGCAGCGTTGGGATCGGTATCGAAGCGTTCAGGACGGAGTAAACGATCCATTTTTTAGTTGATTAAATTGTAACGAGATAGAGTGAATGATACTTCCAAACGATTGAGAAGATAACGCCTGATAGAAAGGCTTTAATCAACTAAAGAACACGAGTATGAGCTACAACAAAAAGAAAAAGGTTAGATGTGTAATACGGTAAAATAAGCGTGTATACAATAAAAGGAATGTCAAAACAACACGACACTCATGTCTACTACTGCACGGATGTGCAATCGTGCAGCATTTCTGTGCTGTGCGGCTAACATCGTGTTAAATTGATTGGCCAGAGTTAGCGAACTGCGTGCTGAAACACACTGGAGTCTCACTACCATTTCCTGTTCTTTGATTCTTCCGCATATCTGTCTAGGCCTGGGCAAACTGACAGTATTTAAGCCCACGTGCAGTCTCTGACTGTGCGGCACTTTGTCGGGATCAGGCTTGTGCTTTCATACCATACCATACCCGTAGCAATGACACATCAATAGATGCTGGAATAAAGAACAAACGAAGAATCCATAACCCCATGTCTACCTCCGCACGCTAGCTATCGTGACCTTGCGCGTGACTGTGCTCCATCGTTACTTGTTTTCCGTTTAATGCTGACCTAGTTGATGATGACGTGTCTGAACGCACAACTTGAATCGTCTTGTTTTTTCTCTCTCGATCTAGCCACACATTCCTTTTGATCTCAATTGGCACCGCACTATATTGATTTGCGATTACTGCAGATAAAACTGTTGCTGAGAATGTGCTATTTATGCCACGTGGTTTGAGGTCAATTTCTACCTGTATCATACTGCCTGTTACATTGTTTACCCTGTTATATCGTACCAGAACAAAAAATCAAACAGTGAACATTATTACTAACCTAAAACTACGCTTAGCAAGCCAGACCTTTCACGCAACCACATTTACCGTCTCTGACCAAAAGGCAGATTAGTCTGTGGCTCGTCGGCGAAAACAAAATGGCCGATAAAATAGACCAATCACATTTGAGAATGAGAATTCTTAAGAATCACATTGGTTTTGACGGACTCATACTTCAAGGACGCTTGATCCACGTCATCTGTTCACCTGTGTTACGATTCACACACTCGGGGTAAAACCTTCCAACTTTCATCCATGAATCCCACAACACAAGAGAACGCGCATTTCTTTTAACCTTGGACAATGTCATCAGCTCGTCTGTGTTGGCTGGCATCTTGATCTGATTTGTCAGTCCGGTTCGCTTCAAGCCACGTTGTGCTTGTTTGACCGTTCAACAACTGCCGCTGCTTTCACTCAATTCGTTTTTGTGCTGTTCCTTTTTGAAACCTATATTCTCGCGGGTCCACGATTGATATTATCAGTCTTTTAACACTTGCGTTGCTCTATGGTATGGTATGAAAGCACAAACCTGAGCTAGGCAAAGTGCCGCACAGTCAGAGACTGCACGTGGGCTAAGATACTGTCAGGTTGCCTAGGCCTAGACAGATATGAGGCGTTGCTCTGGAGAGTGATGTCCTGCATATCGTCAGAAAGCGCATGCTAGGCACTTCACACATGTACACCATGAAACATTGTCTTTTGAAATTTCTGAACCTCGGGAACTTTTGTGGTTTGTGCTTTATATCACCGACTTTCATCTCCATTAACTTATCACGCAATACAAATGGTGTGCTCTTTCGCTGCACCATATGGTATGGTCTTGTTTTAGACATCTTTATGGAGTGTTTATCTAATCCTGTATGCTGTAAAGTGGAGTGGCGAGGATAGCTTGTTATGATGCGTGACAGTGAAAGCCCCAAGGAGGCTGTCATTTTGATGACACAACACATGATTGAATGCACAGACAGACAGACATGCATACATACATACACACTGACAGACATCCATGCATGCATACATACATACACACAGACATCCATACATACATACCCACAGACAGAATCCATGCATACATACATACACACAGACAGACATACATACATACACAGAGACAAACATACATACATACAGGCACACAGACAGACATCCATGCATACATACATACATACACACAGACATCCATGCATACATACATACATACACGCAGACAGACATGCATACATACATACACACAGACAGACATACATGCATACATACATTCATACATACATTCATGCATACCTACATACATGCATACTGAAGAGAAAGACCTGGGTGTGTGGATTAGCAGCAACTTGAAGTCTTCACGGCACTGTTCTGTTGTATACAAAAAGTCATGCCAAAGCTTAGCATTGCTCAGAAGGATCTTTGGTAGTTTCACAAAGCAGATACTCCCACGGATAATTAACACCTATATCAGACCAACAATGGAGTACGATGTTCAAGCATGGTCGCCATGGTTACAAAAGGACGTGACCTTACTGCAACGTGTATACCACCGCGCTACAAAACCGGTCATCGGACTACGCAAAAGACCATACGAGGAGAGGATTGCAACTCTAAACCTCTTTGACTGTTCCTACCGTCGTCTCAGGGGTGATTTGATCCTGCTGTTCTACATTCTGCATACAGTGGATCACTCACTTGAACACCTGTTTCATCGGCAAGAAGCACGTGGTAGCAGATCGCAGCAAGGCTACAAGTTAATTATTCCACACTGCAGATCAAATTGTCGAAGGTTCATTTCTTTGCTGCCCGAGTTTGTTTAATATAGAACGCTCTGCCCCCACATATCACATTTGCGCATCAAGCCTGAACTTGTTCACGGCTGAACTTGATAAGTATATGTTGACCAAATACAACCTCGCACCTGAATACACATGCTGACTTTCCATATTAATAAAATATTTGTGTTGTTTTTATGCATTCCCTATATTTTTTAATCTGTCGTTACTGTAAAGTATTTTCTTTTTGAACCATCAAAACTTTGAATTACTTTGAATACCGAATCTCACCATTCATTTTTACCCCCCTGCCATCAGTCTGTGGATTGAGTTTATTGGCGAGAAGGGTCTGGATTACGGAGGCGTTCAACGTGAATGGTTCTTTTGTCTTTCGCGTGAAATGTTCAACCCGTACTATGGCTTGTTCGAGTACTCGGCTGCGTAAGTGTCTCTTTTATTATCTCGGTTTTGTTTGTTGCACTCTGAGTTCGTCTGGTTTGCATTAACGTGAACAAAACCACGCTTACAGGACTTCACTCAAAGTTTTTCGTCATTTTTTCACCCGAGACATCTCTCATGAATGATGTATATCATGTGTAAGCTTCGTTACAACACACATCATTGGCGATTTCTTTTGGCGTGGAAAACTCTGAGATGAGCAGACCCGAGCTACCTCTTCACAAGTGCTGATCCATCAGCTGTTATGCCGGTAAGGACAGGAGCCCGTTCGCTAGCGAGTTACAATTTCTCACCCCGCGGTGTGGATAGCATTCATTCATTCCTAAACCCAAGTCTCCGCAACTCTAGCACGTATCCGCAGAACCCCTACTAGTCTATAATCTGAAGAGAATGCGTCGTAAATCTTCACGAAGATGGCACATCCCAGACACTATCATGGTGCAGCACCCTTCTGCACGAACGACGTTTGTCTTTTGTCTGTGGGTCATTCTGGTATACAGCGCGTGCGTACTAAAAGCTTTACTGTACGGCAGTGAAACCTGGACCACCTAGGCAAGACACGAACGGAAGCTGAATGCTTTCCATCTACGAAGCATCCGTCGTATCTTGAACATATCGTGGATGGACAGAGTGACTAATGCTGAAGTGCTTTCAAAAGCTGGTCTACAGAGCATGTTCGCCGTATTACGACAGCGCCACATGCGCTAGCTGGGTCATGTCTACAGAATGGAAAATGGTCGTATTCCGAAAGATCTACTCTATGGTGAGTTGCAATTAGGAAGTCGACCATTGGGCAGACCGCACTTGCGGTACAAAGACGTTTGTAAAAGAGATATGAAAGCCCTTTGGAATTGACCCCGCGAGTTTGGAAGAAGTTGCTCTTGACCGCTCACCGTTGTCTGCAAGCTGGAGAGGATCAGATACAGCTCTTTGGCTGCTGAACGCACATCACTCCGTCGGCGTGCAACTGACGCCTTACAACCGAGTTCTGACTATCGTTGCAAGCGCTACGGGAGAGGTTGTTCCTCCCGAATCGGACTGTTCAGTCATTCAAAAAGCTGTAGAACATGACACTTCATACGATTGTGATGTACATCCATGGTCGACATCGACCGAAGGAGGCCAACAACCACAACAACATAGGTAGCGTTCACCGAATATCTAACTGTGATACACCAATGTTTAGCACTTACGTGTCACAACCGGTTTCTGACTGTTTGCCGTCGTCATGTGGGGACAGTAAGATTAGGTTCAGTGGGCTCTGGGGTGTGTCAGTGCACGGGGGACGTTTATGAGCACTCCACCCGGAGTCACGCTGTGATTCTTTGTAAGAATCATATTTAACACTGGCCTCTAAATATAAGTTTTACCAGTCTCCGCAAGGCTAGCTCATATTATAGCATTGGGCGGGACAGAAATTCAGACTCATCAAACTTCTGATAGAGCTTCATCTTCATTCAGTCCTCTCCGTGCCGGGTGGCACATGAGGCGAAGACAACTTCACGCCAGTGGTTCCGGTCTGTCGCTGCTTCCGTTGCCGTCTGCACCGTGAATCCTTGTGCATGTAGTTCGCGTTCCAACGTTCTGCGCCAAGTTTCCTTGGGCCGTCCCCTTTTTCGGTTACCTTGCGGATGCCAGTGCATGGCTACCTTCGTATGCGAACTGGGATCCATCCTGCAGACATGACCGAACCACGGATCTGTTGTCATCGTTTCCGTAGCAATGTAGGTTTTGCGGGATGGGGTTGCTAGCCCTAAGCCCAACCCTCCTCCTTTCTCAGACGGGCTTGGGACCGTCCTTGGCGGAGTTAGAGCCTCATCTGCCTCTGGCGAATTGCATTCAAACCGTCATGCACCCTCGCTCATCCCATTATCCCATCGTGTGAGGAGTTTTTTGTTCAGTTCTAGGGTTAACACTAGCTGTTTCAATTCACCAAAGTCCTGTTTTCAATATTATGCTTTATGAGGGGATGTGGGGATCATGTAACCGACCCCACCAGCACTGGTTCTACGGTGGTCTTCATGTTATAACCCGTTTTCCCCTTATGTATGTATGTATGATAGCGCAACCTTGACCCCTGGCAAAGTGCCGCACAATCACAGACTGCATGTGGGGGAAGATTGCTCAGACCTGGACAGATATGAGAAAGAAAATATACTAGATGGGATGGTAGTGAGACTCCAGCGTGTTTCAACATACAGCTCACTAGCGGGTTAGCTGCACGGCACAGAAGTACTGCACGATTGCACATTCCTTGTACATGTCCCTGTAATTAGCTAGACTTATCTGTCTAGGCCTGGGCAACCTGACAGTATCTTAGCCCGCGTGCAGTCTCTGACTGTGCGGCACTTTGCCTGGATCACGCTGGTTGGGTCACGTTTTGCGGATGCCGCAGCACCGACTTCCGAAACAGATTCTTTTTGCGACACCACATCCAGATTGGCGTAAATCTCGGGGTGGCCAAACCGTCACATGGCATAAGCAGTTAAAAACCCTTACTAGTAACCTTTCCAAAGTCGGCGCAGCACGTCTTCCAGGCTGGTGTCCCCGCGATCAGATATCGCGATGGCTAGTTACGCTTCAGGATATGTCCAGAAATCGTCTTCGGTCTTGCACTAAGCATCTTCTTGAAATGTTTGCTTAACCTTGTATGTTGTCAAGCGGAGTGACGAGAAAAGCTTGTTATGATGCATGACAGTGAAAGCCGCAAGGAAGCTGCCGTGCTGATGTTGCTCTACTCGTTCACGAAACTTAGTTGGATGCCTGTTCTATTCGAGGTGTAGGCACCTCTTCCCAGTTTGTTTGTGCTTACTCTTCTTCTATTTAAGTCTCACCCTTCCGCATCTTTTAGGACTCTACTTTTTCATGGTTGTGTAGCAGTTAAGAATTCGGTACGCGCTACCGGTGTAATGCTGTCTGTGATGATGATGATGATGACGCTTGTGATTTCATCTTCATACATACTTGAAAACTTATTTGAACCGAACGATTGTCTTGTGATTCCCTCTCAACTTTCTCTTCTACATTCATCATTCAGCGACAAATACACCCTTCAAATAAACCCACTCTCTGGGATCGCGAACGAGGACCACTTGAAGTATTTCAAGTTCATCGGGCGTGTGGTCGGCATGGCGATTTACCACGGCAAACTGATCGACGGATTCTTGATCCGCCCGTTCTACAAAATGATGCTGGGTCGACCAATCACGCTCAAGGACATGGAGTCTGTGGATTCGGAGTACTATCGAAGCTTAAAGTACATTTTGGAAAACGACCCCTCCATTCTCGACTTGACCTTCTCGGTGGATGAGGAGCATTTCGGTGAAAACGTGGAGGTTGATCTGGTTCCCGGGGGTCGGGACAGGCGAGTGAACAATCAGAACAAGAAAGAATACATTGAGTGAGTTGCGTTCATTTCGTCGATGTCTCCTTGCGAACATGAATCTGTTTTTAGGATGAAACCGAAATCTCATTCTTGATTTTGCTTATTTTTTGTTGGGATTCATTGATGTCTGCAATCAGTCCAACGCACTGACGTCAATCAGAGGCAGATGGAGCTTGTTAGGCTGGGAGGGCATTTCGTCTAAGGGAAGGAAAACCCTGATTTTAAATCTCCGCTGCCTTGTGGGATACCCGATCGCGGGAACGGCTTCAGCAGGAAAAATCTGGAGCATAGTCTCGTAGACGGTTAGTTGGTGCACACTACCTCTTTCTGGCAACTCCCTGCTGCCTTGCAAGTCGCACTTGGTTGTGCAAAGGCTAGAGAAGCTGACTTGAACAAACGCCGAGTGGTGTTGGGGACGCCGCTTTGTACCTTAATTTCATAGACCCTTCATTGAAGCCGACTCATCCTCCAGGAGGAGATAGTCGCACAAAAGTAAGTAAAAACTAAAGGTTGTTACAGACTGTAATGTCCAGTAATGTTTCCCACTTACGAACACCGTAAACCGTACGAAGTCCCAGCGCATCGGTATCCTCTTTCACAGTTGATAGCAAGGTCTTCACGTGGCTGCTTTGTCGAAATGACAAGTATCCTCGGGTTTAGGGTTGAGTCTTCGAATCTGTCTTTCTGGGAAGGTCGCCAAACTACCGCAGTTGTCACCGTTGAATTCGTCCGAATGACGGCGCTAGATAACTATTCCAAGGAACTAATTGTCGAACAACTCCAAAGATCGTATATCCTCTGACCTGAGCGGTGATGCTTCATATCTGTAAAATAGGATAGGGCGTATCGTTGACTAAACTATCCCACTATCCGATAATTTGTTATCTACCAATCTTTCTCTCCTTTTCTAATGTGACATGGGCAAGGGAAATCCTGGCTTGCTAACCTTTTAAAATAACGCTGTCTCCTTCTCTGCGATCTATCGTAATGGTTCGTTACACGTCTTCTTTTTTCCTGTTGTGCGACTATCTCTTCCTGGAGGATGAGTCGTCTTCAATGGAGATTCTTGGGAATTTGGGTGCAAAGGTGCGTCCCCAGCACCACTCGGCATTTGTTCGAGTCAGCTTCTCTAGCCTTTGCACAACCAAGTGCGACCTGAAAGGCAGCAGGGAGTTGCCAGAAAGAGGTGGTGTGTTTCAGATTTTTCCTCAGGGTTTTCTCCCGAACCCTTTCCCGCGATCGGGTATCCCTCAAGGCAACGGAGGTTTAAAATCAAGGGTTTTCTTTCTTTAGATGAAATGCCCTCCAAACCTAACGAGCTCCATCTGCCCGAAGCAAACTGTTTTTCAGGCGCCAGTCGCTCGCCCTCGCCCCTTCTCCTGTTGGTAGAAGCAGTGCCTCGGGGAGCCCCTTGTGCAGACCAGAAGCTGGACTTGGTTGTCAGAGGCTATTTGAGACACGCGCCATATGGAAGCATTTTATAAACAGTGGGAGCTTATCCTCACTGCCACCTGCGGCTATGACAACCTTTAGATTTGCTTACATACTCGCCTATTATTCCTCAGATTGAACTATCATAGTCTGTTTTCTAAACCAATATTCACGTCTGATCAACCTGGCTGTAAATGAACCCTTGTGAAGTTTTGCTGACTGCATGACGCTTTGTTCCCTGTGCTTGAAGCGGCTTCTTTATATTCTGAAGGAGGCCACTCACTGATATCTGTGATTGTTGTAGATTTGTTTGAAATCAAGTTTCCGTAGCCAAGAATAATGTATCATAGTTGTAGGTTGGATATGGGTTGCCCGTGCCCTGACTTGCAGTTTATGCCTTAATTCCAGTATCCTTTAGCTATACATAGCTTGTTAGACATTTGTGGTTTGTATTTTCTTGATTATGAATTTCTATTCTCCTGTGGAATACCTGATCGTTGATGGAATTCCAGGAATAGAACCTGAGAAAATCCAGTTATCTTCAATCGATAACACCATACGTTTTGTTAGGTGAAGTCAGAGGCTTGGACCCAGTTAAAGTGCCCTCCAGACATTGACTGCGCATGGTCTAATACACTATCGGGTTCCCAAGGCTAAACAGCTTCGAAACACTGTAAACTTCAACTCAGCACAAGTGGTAGTGTTCCCTGTGCAGTACAGATGTACTTCAGGAATATACATCTATGGCAGCCTGTTGCCTTGAGCTGTGTGCGGACAACAGAAGCGAACTCCAACAAACACCGGTATCGATCAATGAAGCCGAAAAATGTTGATTGCATAAAACGAGCAAGCCACTACTCATCAGTCAACTTCATACTTCCCCAACCCCCACTGTTATATAAATTCACATTTTTCCATGCTGCTTTTCTTCACAGACACATTATCAACTGGCGATTTGCGTCTCGTATCAAATCGCAAATGTGGGCGTTTTTGGACGGTTTCAAAGATGTGATTGATCTAAAAACACTCAAAATCTTCGATGCCAATGAACTTGAACTATTGATTTGTGGGATCCAAGATATCAGTGTGGCTGACTGGAGGTCAAACACGTTGTACAAAGGAGAATATCACGCGGCGCATCCAGTAGTCGTGAACTTTTGGAAAGTACGTTGGTTTGTTTGAATTTTAATTATATTTTACTACTTTCTGAATACAAGTAGTTTAATCACATCAATTACTGTTCGCTGGTTTAATTTATTTTTCTACTACTTATTAAGCACGAGTAGTTCAATCACCTTTGTTCGTTGTAGGCTGTCTACACTTTTCCGAACGAATTACGTAGTCGTTTGTTACAATTTGTTACCGGCACTTCGAGGGTTCCGATGAATGGGTTTGCGGAACTTTGGGGATCGAATGGTCCTCAAAAATTTACAATCGACTGCTGGGGTAGCGTTGAACAGCTTCCACGTGCCCATACATGGTAAGTCTGTTCCTCTTTTGTTCTGCGTTTCGCTTGTGTTTGAAATTATTCTTTGTAACGTATTGATAGTTTAACAAACAATCATAGATAGGCATGGCTGAAGATGTCTTTCTAAAATAAGAATACCTCTACTCCGAGCTTTGTAATCAATTTGTGGTCTTACATCAATTCGCATTGAGATGCTCTTTACACCTTCATGCGATATTTACAAAGTTGAGCAAAATGCTACACTGCTCAGTTACGTGTGCAGAGCTTTCCTCAAGGTTTATCATGCATTTGTGTTTTGGGAGTTTCCCATGCGTCCTACTCCTCAACTGCCGTTTCTGACACTTGAGCTTGCCCGAAAGTTGGCCAGTCGAAACTGCTAGTGTTCTGGTTTCCGGTAGCTTTTATTTCGTGTTATTATGCACACAACAAACGATCCCAATACCTAGGAGTAATCGTACTGGCTCCCGACTACATCTGTAACTAAACACCGGTGAGTTCACATACTCTTAAGCATTCGATCTCCCAGTCTGCGAATTTCCCATGGTGTTTTCACCTTGGGGTGGGATAAATAAGTGGGCCGAATTTAGTTTTTGCGTTTGGATGCATCGATGCATGTTGTTGAGTAGTAGTCATGAGTCCGAAACACAATGCAATATGGGATAACAGAAAATTTATTATCGTAGATAACGGATTATGTGACTGATCGGCATGTGCAAATCCACATACAAGACGTTCTATCAAAATCCATCAATGTCACCAGCGGCGTCCCTCAAGATACAGTGATCGGGCCTATCGTTTTATTGTTATATATAAATGATATTGCGCAAGTAGTACCATGCAAAATGGTTCTTTTTGGTGATGACATAAAAATATAGAGGAAAATATGATCAATTGAGGATTTTCTGATGCTGCAAGAGGATTTGGATGACTTGTATCACTGGCCTCAATAAATCAGATGAGTTTCAACATACGTAAATGTAAAATGTTACAACTTGGCCGGCATTACTAGCATACATATAATCTTGGTCATGAAAACTTAGCTTGGACCAGCGCTGAAAAGGATCTCGGTATCTGGATTACTAATAACCTCAAACCGAATAGTCATTGCCAGGAAGTATTCAACAAGGCAAGCGGTATCTTTGGAATGTTGAGGAGAATATTTGGAAGGTTCTCTCCTAAAAAGCTGCCCCGCATTTTAAATACTTTAATCTATCCAACGATAGAATACATGATTCCAGTTTGGCTCCCTGGTGGCGTAAAGACATTGGATTGCTGGATAAAATTTACCACCGAGCGACGAAGCTAGTTGATGGGATGCAGCACATCCCACACCAAGAGCGAATGGCGAAGCTGGGATTGACCGATTTTACACAACGGAAAGTAAGGAGCGACATGATCCTTACATATAAAATACTGCGAATAGAAAATCACCATCTCCGCGATTTGATAAATGTTAGTTCCCCTAAGAATACACGGAGTCATTCAAGTTGTCTCGTTATACCGCACTCAAGACTCGATTGTAGACGTCATTTCTTCTCAGTGGGTATTTGCTTTGTGTGGAATTCACTATCACAGGATATTTTAAACACTCCTTCGATCCGTGATTTCAACTCGAAACTGGATGCTTATATCAAAGAGCACTCAACTATCGGCCCTGTATATTGACCCCATATAAACCCAACACCTCAATAGAATTTCGATTGCGTCCTCTGTATTTTTATGACTGTCATCCAATGGTAAATGTAAATTCATAGCTTTTTCACCATAAAATCTCGATTTTTGATACCTTGTTTTATATTTATTCTATTACGGATAGTTGCGCTACGTTTCTCATGGTTCCAAGTAACTTCAGTAATGTTATATATTACCCGAGTAGAACCCAAGTATTAATTACCCAAAATGTTTAACACTGAAAACCTTTATGCGATTAGTCACAATTGACTAACTAACCCAACACTACGCGTAGCAAGAACAAAGACAGACCCTTCAGGTAAAGAGCTTTACCGTCCCTGACCAAAAAGCCATTAGGCTGCCGCTCGTGTGTATTTATACACTGAAACATTATCGCTGACAAAATGGACCAATCAGAATCGAGAATCATAAATTATAATGAGTTATAAGTTATAATGAGTTTTTGAGGAAAATAATAATAGTTCCTCAACAAGTAATGATTCGAAGTCAGCGATTTTTGTTATTATTTGTTCTTTTCTTAGTATCCAGGTCTCACAGCCATACAGTATAATCCAAATTTGTATATATGTACCCGACAAAGCGATATTTTTTCAATTTAACACTCTGTTTTTGTTCGAAACTCTCAGTACCTTTTGAATTCATCTTCATCGCATTTCACCCCCCCCACCCTCAGTTTCAACCGTCTCGATTTACCCCCGTACACAACTTTCGAGGATTTACGCTCCAAGCTGATCATCGCCATCGAGAATGCCGAGGGATTCGAAGGGGTCGATTGATTCGCTCACTCCCCTCGCCTGTCTACAACCACCGATCATGTGTTTTCCTCGATCAGACACCATCTGTCCATATGCGCACATTTTTTCGCTCATCACAAACACCTTCCACTCTCTGTCTGTTGTCCTCATCACTACCGCCTTCCTCATCTCACCCCGTGGGAGGGGTGACATGCCCCGTCATCACCTTCATGACCTTGAAATCCTGCGGTTATGAAAACGTTTTGGGATTCTGCGCGCCCCCAGTTCATGACAATCTGTGATTTTCTCCCCCCCCCTGATTCTACTCCGATCTCCGTTTCTTGGTCGTTTCAGCCTTGATTACACGACCAATTTAAATGAAATAAATACATTTAGATGCTTTTCTCGTTTGTGTGTTGTTTGTTTAATTTTATTTTTGGAGTTGGGTTTCAGTTTTCAGCGCATCCGCGTCCCCAAATTGTCGTGTTTTCGGTTTCCTTGAAAACGATTTTCAACCACATGAATCGATATTTTCTAGAAGTTTACCAATCGATAGGGGGTTTTGAAAGTTGTTGAACGTCCAAATTAATTATGGCGTCGGGATGTCTCCACTCCTTACTTACTTACTTTTGAGCGACTATCTCCTTTCTGGAGGATGAGTTGGCTTCAATGTAGGGTCTTGGGAATTTGGGTTCAAAGCGGCGTCTCCAGCATCACTCGGCGTTTGTTCGAGTCAGCTTCTGTAGACTTTGCACAACCAAGTGCGACCTGCAAGGCAGCAGGGAGTTGCCAGAAAGATGCGGTGTGCACCAACTAACCGTTAACCAGACTGTTCTAGATTTTTCCTCAGGGTTTTCTCCCGAAGCCTTTCCCGTAATCGGGTATCCCGCAACGTAGCGGAGGTTGAAAATTAGGGTTTTCTTCCCTTATATGAAATGCCCTCCCAGGCTAACGAGCTCCATCTGCTCGAAACAAACTGATTTTCCGCCGGCAGTCACTCGTAAGAGTAGTGTCCACGTTCCAGTCAATCCAGTGCTTCTTACATTCTGATTTGCGCCGTGCCTGAGGTGTCTAAATCGCCAGGTAACATGTTCATCTGAACACCCAGACGCATGCATCGCGTACTCTTCCGCTGCCGACAAGATCAATTTCACTAAATTTACCCGGAATAAGGAATGTCTATCTCCATCCATCCATGGAGTATGCGGTAGAGACCTGAGTTCCCCGGCTTCAGGGGAATATCGCCACATTTCTATTGAAACACTGTAGATTATGTAACTTCCATGCGCTTATGAAGTACATCGATGGTCGACATCGACCGAAGGAGGCCAACTGCATAAACAACTATTTTTTAACAAGTGGCATCCAATACCAACGGCTGCACACCGTTGTAAACAAACAGCCCAGTTTTCGTCCATATCACATGACTGTGTGACCTTGTCCAACTGTTTATTTGAAGGTCATCGGAGACAAGGCACGATGCGTTTGATTACGCCGATCCCACACATTGATTCGCCAATATTCGAAAGTTTGTCGTCGCCATTTTGAATGCGAGAATAATCTATTAGACAATGATTCTAGGATAAATATTGAGGTGTGCAATCACGAATTCTTTCGCGTATTGCAATGCTAGATCATGCTAAACATCCATGACGACAGACGGTCAAAAATGAAATTATAGGCTAATGTGTTGCTCGCATCACCCGCAATTACACACCCTACCGGTTTCTGGCTGTTTGCCGTCATCAGGTGGGGACAGTAAGATTAGGTTCAGTGAGCCTTGAAACAGTGGATAAACGGTAAACAAGGTTATACTTGAATGTCAATGTTGCATAGGGTTCGTACGATGAACCACGATGTTTAAACACAGAATCACATTGTCATTCCCCGTCAAGTCCTCGACGACTAACACTCAGAAACCGGTTGTGGTGTGTAAGTGCTCGGATGTGAACAACACTTTATTTTCATCATACATCAGCGCCTTCAATCCTTGACCAGGAATCACTATGGCATTCTGTGTTTGAACATCATGGTTCGCTGTACGAACCCTATGCAACAGTGGCATTCAAGTTTAACTTCACCATTTTTCCACCAGTGAACTGAATCTTACTCTCTTCACCTGAAGACGGCAAATAGCCAGAAACCGATTGGGGATGTGAGCAACACATTACTTTGGTCATTCACGAACGCGGTTCGTTGTACGAACCTAATCGAACCGAAATTATCACGTGTTTGAATAAATAAGCACAAATTTTCGAGATAAAATATTGAAAAAAGAAAGATTAATATTTTATAGGAAGTTTTGAATTGCCAACGTGAAACAGCTTTGATTTCGACTAACAACGACATCAATAGTGGCCGACAAACATTCAGCTTGCAGGATTTTTCACCTTGTGTTGCTTCCGTGTTTACATGAAATTTTTCCAACTTGCAACATCACCAAAACAATTCAATATATAAAAATTGCCCTTGGTTAACATGGAAACATGTTAATAGTTGGGGAAAACAACGGGGTTGATGAATCGCTGCTGTAGGAAAAATGTGCGGAACAATAAATGCCAAGTCTCGTCATCAATCATTTTTCGCGCGGGCTTTGAATCGGCCGTGTTGAACATTCATTTTTTTACACATTTCTTTTATTTTTGGCGTCACCAATCAATTCAGTTGTTTGAGAATGTTTCGTTGAAAATAAAGGATATTCTACGCCTCCCGCGCGTTTCAAATGGTGTGCCTTAATTGATTAAACACGGTGGAGTTTTGCTGTGCAATCCGGAAATATAACAAATGATTAACGATATGAAAAGAAACGACTCCACTTTCCTCAATTCTTATCAAAAAGCTCGGTGCATTTCGATGTCACCAGTAGACAAAGCGATGCTGTTGCGTCTTTGAAAACGAGACTGGCAGCTCAACACTGTCTAGAAAACCATAAGGTTTATATGAATCAATTTGAATTGTGTTGAAATCAAAAACTTTATTTGAAAATTTAGGTTTAATCTATCCATCTATCTATCTATCTTTCTATCTGCCTACCTATCCATCTATCTATCTATCTATCTGCCTACCTATCCATCTATCTATCTATCTATCTATCTATCTATCTATCTATCTATCTATCTATCTATCTGTCTATCTATCTATCTTTCTTTCTTTCTATCTATCTATCTATATATTTATCTATCTATCTGCCTACCTATCCATCTATCTATCCGTCCATCTATCTATCTGTTTCTTTTTCTATCTATCTGTCTATAGATAGATAGACAGATAGATTGCTGGATTTGGATTATACATCTGTTGTTGGCTTGCTTCGTTCAATGTCGACCATGGATGTGCATTATGGGCACATGATGATTTCACGCCCCGCAGCTTTTATAATGACTAAACAGACCGATGCGGGAGTCATTACGAGTGTCAAATCGTTTTAGCACGGCTTTACTTGCACGAAACTGAAGTACTGCACGATTGCACATCCCCGCACTAAAGCGCGCACAAAGCGATTGGGATATAATGAACAGCTGGTCAGAGCGAAACAAACTTCCATTCAACTTCCGAAAGTGTAAAATGTTACAAGCCTTGGATCGAAACTACTGGAATGTACAACAAAATAAAAGGACCTCGGCGTATGGATTGGTGAAAGTCTCAAGAAAAGCATGCAATGCGAAGCAGTGTACAACCTAGCTAGCCATATGGAATTTTCATCACACGCCGTTGGTGGTGAATCAGCGTTTATCGCAGCTGTCTAAACACGATGACCTTGGAGACTTTCAGCCAGTCAGACAATCTATCACACGTGACCTACAAAGTCATACGCGCGATAACTGGTTTGGATCGATTTAAATTTCCAGTGAAAGCGCGCGGACGTAACGGCGTGTTGGGCTATCATGGCAATAGAAATATTATGAACCTAGTTATACTTCTGCACTGTTTCAAGGCTCACTGAACCTAATCTTACTGTCTCCACCTGATGACGGCAAACAGCCAGAAGCCGGTAGTGGAGTGTAAGTGCGGGGCATGTGAGCAGCACATTACTTTACGAACCAAAGTTGAACAAGTTCAACATGCAAGTCAGTGTTGGGTAATGCCAACCTGTTCAACCACATATTGTTTGGGTTAAACCTATGAAATTGAAACTGAAATCCGTAGTTGGATGCGTACAAAGTTAGGCTTCCTGAAAGTTTTAACTCTTGTATGTTTATTGTCCTCAGGCTAATACGGACCACTTCGTGTTTTGTTCTCAACTTTGCCACATAGTCTAATTAGCAGAATAAAATATGAAGAATATATTTCGCGAATATATTTCGTTTTTCATGGGAGATTTCAAACAGCCTTAATTGCGTACACTTAATTTAAGTCCGATCATAGTGTTGAGTGCCCGGAGCACTTTAAAGCAAAAGTACATGCGAGAGACAGGTTGACGTAACCTTAAGGTTAACTGGAAGATTTATCTCAGCAATAATTTTATCCGCGTTCTCTGCACCTGAACTCATTTTCAAGGTCAAAAATCTTCGCGTTAAACGATTATCGAACCAAGGTTTCCGAATCCAATCAAACAAGCAACAATTCGAGTATTATGGGATCGATGAGTGTTTATCAAGAAAGGCATGTGGTTCCCAACTCAAGCATTCGTAAAAGATGAGAACACCTTATGAGAGTGATGTTGAATAGACCTTTGCATACGACAAACTGAATTGCTTCTGTATTGCTCAAAGAAAATGTTAAACTCGAAGCTTATGGAATAACGGGAATGTTGCTGAATTGGATAAGGGACTATCTTACTGATAGACAACTCCGCCAAGGACGGTCCCAAGCCCGTCTGAGAAAGGAGGAGGGTTGGGCTTAGGGCTAGCAACCCTATCTCGTAAAACCTACATTGCTACGGAAACGATGACAACAGATCAGTGGTTCGGCCATGTCTGCAGGATGGATCCCAGTTCGCATACGAAGGTAGCCATGCACTGGCATCCGCAAGGTAAACGAAAAAGGGGACGGCCCAAGGAAACTTGGCGCAGAACGTTGGAACGCGAACTACATGCACAAGGATTCCCGGTGCAGACGGCAACGGATGCAGCGACAGACCGGAACCACTGGCGTGAAGTTGTCTTCGCCTCATGTGCCACCCGGCACGGAGATGACTGAATGAATGAATGAATTACTGATAGACACATCCAAGTTCGCGATTGCAGCACTGTATCTAGAAGTATAGACATCACAAGTGGAGTTCCACAAGGCTCGGTGCTTGGATCTCTTCTATTCTTGGTGTACATGAACGATATAGTTGAGGATATTGGATTTAACTTGATACTATTTGCCGATGATAGTAAAATATGGAAACGTTTCAGGTCTGTTAATGACTGTCTGACATTACAACGGGCTCTGTGTAACTTATTTCGTTGGTC
The DNA here is from genome assembly GCA_013407085.1 of Atriophallophorus winterbourni. Taxonomy (NCBI): domain Eukaryota; kingdom Metazoa; phylum Platyhelminthes; class Trematoda; order Plagiorchiida; family Microphallidae; genus Atriophallophorus; species Atriophallophorus winterbourni. Next base: position 18,292 of record JACCGJ010000669.1, on the reverse strand, counting down.
CCCGTCAAATGTTTCAGTTACCATTTAATCCTGCGAAAGATAAAATCCTGCGTCTTGGAAAATCTCTGCACCACACGTATCAGCTTGGCACGCAAGATCTCCTCTGGACCACCGCAGAAGAAGATCTCGATATCTGGGTTTCGTTTAACCTTAAGCCTGGACATCATTGTTGGATGGTGTACAATAAAGCTTGCCGTATCTTGCGTCTTCTCAAAAGAATATTCAGGATTTTTATGCCCGAAACCCTACCCAGGTTAATTAATACGTATATACGTCCTGTTATGAGTATTCCATCCAAGCCTGGGCACCATGGCTACTACTTGACAGGATTTATCATCGCTCTACAAAGTTTTTACCCCGTTACAGAAATTCGACTTTCAAAAAGCGAATGTTAAAACCGAACCTACACGATTTTACCTAACGACGGATACGTAGTGACCTCATGTTGACATTCAAAATCCTGCATACTGAAATCCATCTCCTTAAACACCTGCCAAAGCCCAACGGCTTTACTCGAACACGAAAATATACAAACGCCTTAAGCTTTCCGCATTCGCGATTGTATATTTGTCGTATTTTTTTCTCAGAAAGAATTTGTTTCACTTGGAACATTTTGCCTGAAGAAATCACGCTCGGAATCTGTTGAGGTTTTTACTCGATGAGTTTATGACGAACCATGCGGTATTTGACTGGCCCTATTGATTTTTGAAAGATTTTATATTTTTTTATTCCATATACCTTGTCATTCTATGGTTATTGTTTATCTTACTGCTTTTTCTACCATAAAACGTTCTGAGTTGAACCTAATTCGCGTTTGACCGCTATTCTTCCGAAATCAGGTCCTCGCTCCAGCAACTTGTTCAGTTTGTGCTCTTTGCAAGTAGAGTGAACAGCAAAGTCTCTTATGACGCGACTGTTAAAGTGGACAAAAGCAGTTTCACTAATGGGAGTAGCTCTTCGCAATTATATTTGCTATTTATGTGTGTATGTGACAGAGCCATAGACTCCTCAATCTTATTTGTATGCGAATTATCCTTATAGAAATGCGTATTTTGTTATGCCCTCAGTCTGCTTTATTTGTTCGACAAAATATCATCTTGATTGTATGGCAGTGAACCTTCGATACTACAAGTTAATTATTCCACACTCCAGATCAAATTGTCGAAGGTTTTTCTTTGATGTCAGAGTCTGTTTTCTATGGAACTCCCTGCCCCCACATATCATTTGCGCAACAAGCCTGAACATGTTCAAGGCTGAACTTGACAAGTATATGTTGACCAAATCCAACCTGGCACCTGAATACACGTGCTGACTTTTTATATGAATAAAACATTTGTGTTTTTTATACATTCCCTACATTTTAACTGTGGTTACTGTAAAGTATTTGCTTTTTGGACCATTAAAACTTTGGATTACTCTGAATTACTTGTCGTCGCTGTAATCCTGTACTTGATCATGATGATGTTGATGATTATACGAGAACTTGGAGCTTTACTCTTTGAAACTCAAAGGACGCGCTTCGACCTCTCTATCATTAAAATAAATTACGTGAAGCCTTGTTATTTGAATCGGCACCCAGTAAAAGGGATTCCCAACACACAATGACAAACTTCGGTTTCTGAATGTATGCACGCGACACAAATTTTAGAGCGGATATGCAACGAGATCATGACAAGTTTCAGGTCTGTTCCCAATTAAACAAGCCATTGCGATATCTGATCGTGGGGACACCAGCCTGGAAAGGTTACGATTATGGGTTTTTAACTGCGTATGCCATGTGACGGTTTGGTCACCCCGAGATATACGCCAATCAGGATGTGGCGTCGCAAAAAGAATCCGTTTCGGAAGTCGGTGGTCCGGCATCCGTAAAACGTGACCCAACTAGCGTAACCTATGCTGGTTGATCTGCTTCTCTATATCAACATTACTACCGAACAACTTATTTCGGAGAGCATCGGTGCGTATGCGATTGTAACAGCTAACCCCTAGAATGTTGCAGAGACATCGGTTGTCATAATGGATCATTTTAACTATCACTACCGATGGTCATTTTTCTGGGTCTTGTGAAGTATCAATTTTTTACCCGCATATTATCTATGAATCAATAGTCCGGACACACCTTACTGTTTTTATTCTGATATTCCTTGGCGAGAGATAAACGGCCTATCAACTGATAGAGTCTCCTCACTCACAAAATACCGAACTCAACATTTCATCCTGTGAGACATCTATTCTGCCTCCGGTCAAGCCATACCACTTGGACTCACACATTGCGTTCAGATACACCACTTTCTCACAGGAACTGTCGTCAGTTTTTCGTTTCGTTGCGCGTTTGTTTCTAATAGAACACCTTACCGTCAGAAGATGTAAAATAATCTAATGAATCGATTCTCATAAACAAACTTGATACATTTATGCATACTAATACGACCATAACTTAAGTCATGCAATGTCACGATGTTTATCTGAACGCCAAGGACGGTCCCAAGCCCGTCTGAGAAAGGAGGAGGGTTGAGCTTAGGGCCAGCAACCCTATCCCGTAAAAACTACACTGCTACGGAAACGATGACAACAGATCCGTGGTTCGGTCATGTCTGCAGGATGGATCCCAGTTCGCATACGAAGGTAGCCATGCACTGGCATCCGCAAGGTAAACAAAAAAGGGGACGGCCCAAGGAAACTTGGCGCAGAACCTTGGAACGCGAACTACATGCACAAGGATTCACGGTGCAGACGGCAACGAAAGCAGCGACAGACCGGAACCACTGGCGTGAAGTTGTCTTCGCCTCATGTGCCACCCGGCACGGAGAGGATTGAATGAAATGAATGAATGAACATATTTATCATACCGAGACACTACATGACATATTTTACCTACAATCAATTTCGATATTTTATGACCTTAATTTATGTTTTGCTGCAAATAACCCAAGGTGTTGTACATCTATAAGCATTGTTGTTGTTGTTGGCCTCCTTCGGTCGATGTCGACCATAGATGTACATCACAATCGCATGAAGTTTCAAGTTCTACAGCTTTTTGAATGACTAAACAGTCCGATTCGAGAGAAACAATCGCTTGCAACGATAGTCAGAACTCGGTTGTAGGGCGTCAGTTGCACGCCAGCGGCGTGATCTACGTTCAGCAGCCAAGAGCTGTATCTGCTCCTCCCCAGCTTGCAGACGACGCTTTACACAATGCTCTAAGCATTATATACCATAAATTCGTGAATCGTCCTGTTTGGAATTACGGAAACCATAGTTGGTCTACTCCCTCTCAAACTCTCTAATCACGGCCATTAACCATTGTGATTCCTCGCAGAGATCAGGAATATTTAGCGGGGAAACTGCTGGTGACGCTTTCCGTCTACCACAATCTCCAAACTTCAGCGAATTAGAGAGCAATCCGTTTAAAGTAACCCTTACAAACAATACCACGAGATTGTTAAAACGCCCGGTATTTAGTTTCAGCGAATGAGCTTAAGATAAACTAACGAAGGAAGTGTCAAAACTCGAAATGTTCGACTTGACCTTGTTTGAGGCTGAGTGAATAGGGGAAAGATCCCGCGATACCCCGACCATATGCCTGCTGTTTAACTTCAACAAATGCAGGATCATGCATGTGGGGAATCGAATAGAGTTCACATACCATATAGGCTTGCATGTCCTTGAAAATGGCAGTAAAGAGAGACATTTAGCTGTCTGGATATCAGAAGCAGCAGCATTACATCGGTAGCGCGTACCAAATGCTTAACTGCCACACAACCATGAAAAATTAAAATTCTAAAAGACGGGGAAGGGTGGGAATTAAATAGCTACTTATTCTATAGAGGAGTAAGCACAAATAAACTGGGAAGAGGTGCCTACACCTCGAATGAAACATGCATTCATCAAGTTTCGTGAACGAGTAAAGCGACATCAGCATGATAGCTTCACTGCGTCTTTCATTGTCATGCATCATAACATATCCTGAAGTGTAACTGATCATTGCGATATCTGATGGATATGCTCCAGTTTAAAAACCTCACTTCAAACGAACGCTACCTTTACAAAGGCAACATGTGCCCTAAATCTGCTCAAACGGGTAGTTGGTAAATTTTCGCCGTAGATATTCACAAGGATCATGAATATATACTTGAGACCAGTCATGGAATACGGTGTACAGTCATGTTATCGGTGGCCCAAGAAGAATGTAGAACTTATGCAGTAAATCTATCACCGCACAACAAAACTAGTCCTCAGCATCCGAAACAAGCCTTATAAAGAAAAGATAGCTCAACTGAATCTATTCGACTTTCCATATCGATGAATCAGAGAAGACACTATCCTACTTAACAAACCATCTCTTACAGGATTTATTCACGAGAACAGATACGAGAAATTATCGGATCCATGAATATATGCTGTTGGTACCCCATTTCCGCCTGAACTGTATAAGGTATTTTTATTCTGTCCGTGTCTGCTTTACTTGGAACAGTTTATCTCCTACCGTTGTTCACTCCACTAGGTTGCATGAGTTTACAACGAAATAAGACTAGTTTTTTATTGAATTATTCCTTTCCCGAACACTTATATACTGTTTAATCGAATTGCTTATCTTGTTTTATACATTTACATTTTAATTTTTACCATCATATGGCTATTGTTAATCTTGTTGCTTTTAGGCCATTGAAAACCACCGAAAAAATCAGAACACAACTGCGAAAACTAATAAACATGAAACATTGAAGCAACAAGACATAAAAAAGATGATAATGATGTAAGATTAATTACACGAAGACAATCAACGTATTCGCGCTAACTATCTAACGTCTGTGATAGAAAATCTTCCGTCTACCGCATTCAGCTGGATTTCTGATGCTTTCGAATCATCTCCAACACGTCGGCCACATCTTCTTTGCTACCCATGAACACGGGACTACGTTCGTGTATGTCTTTCGGCTGAATGTCCAGGATGGGGATTTGACCGTTGGAGGCAGCGCCGCCAGCTTGCTCGAACAGATACGCCATGGGGTTGCATTCGTAGAGCAGACGAAGCTGTGGAAAAAGCGGAGGACAAGGGATGACAGGTTAGTTCTGAATACATGTTAGGCATCTAGAGATGTCTATTCAATTCAATTCAATTTTAATGGTCTAAAAAGCATGTAGCTTGACAAAAACCACAGAATAATATTGAAATTACGAATAACATGGGTAGAAAAACGGGATTTGTTTGCTTACTGAGCAGTTCAGGAATCAAGTAAAAAATCCATTGGACAGAAACTGGTTTCAAAGTTCAAAGCTTTTATGGTGTAAAATATATAGGTTCAAAGTTTGGATTGGTCAACATGAAATTGTCCAAATTCGATTTGAATATATCCAAGTTGGGTTAATGTGCAACAGGTAGGGAGTTCCAGGTAAAGCATACACGTACAGAATAAAAGTACCTTCGACAGTTTAGTCTCGAGTCGGGAATAAGTACTGTATAGTCGTGACTCCGGCTGGTTCTGCGTGGTAGTCGCGTGAATAGTTGATTTAGGGGATGGTTGGGGGTATGCAGTATATTGAACATAAGTATCAAATCACCTCTGAGACGGCGGTAGCGAAAGTCGAATAGATTGAGACTTGCAATACGATCTTCGTATTGTTTGTGCTTCAAACCGCGTACGAGCTTGGTGGTCCGATGATATATTCACTGTAAGAGGCTGATGTCCTTCTGAAGCCAGGGTGACCAAGCCTGAACCGCATACTCCATGGTTGGCCTCAAGTACGTTTTAATTATTCGATGAAGGGTTTGCTTAGTGAAACTCCCGAACACCCGTTTTAGCAGTAGCAGTACTTGTGACGTCTTTTCATAGACAGCTGTGACGTTATGTGACGGTTTCAAAGTGCTGCTCACCCACACACCCAAGTCCTTCTCCTTGTCAGTGCTTTCAAGAATATGGGAACCAATGGTGTAGGAGTACTCGAAATGTCTTCCAACAGTCAATACTTAGCATTTTCTGACATTGAGAGGTAGTTCATTTCTAACTGACCAGTCTTGTAAGGCATCAAGGTCCAGATGAAGCTCTCTGCAATCCTCAGTTGTACGTACTTGTGTCCACAGCTTGATGTCATCCGCAAATAACAAGATTTTGCAGCGAACAAGTTTAGGTGAGTCGTTGACATACAAACGGGAGGTGAATGCCAATCAGAAAGCGAAGGTTACCGCAGTCTGGCTAGTAGGCCGGATGAAAATCATCACGTGCTTGCTAGTGGATGAAATCTGCCAAGTCCGCTTTGCTACGATGGGTTTAGTTTTGTTCAAAGGTTGCTTAAAATTCACTCAGAACAAAAGTAAAGTATTTCTACTGCGAGGTATTTTCGTTGTTCTGATGATTTGAGACTGGGAAACAAAAGGCGCCTAAGCACGCCACGTGATGGCAAGCTGTTAAATCTGAATCTTATTGCTCATCCTTTAGCTATCAAAGTTTGCTTTACCAAGCGGTCATGGTCGATAATTGATTTGTTTTTGTCTGAGAATCAGCATGTACAAAACTAAACCTCGCGGCTAAAAGACTGTGAGGGGCCCGTTATCTCAGCGTTCGCAGAAGGTTCAAGCCATTACAGCGCTTGGTCGAGCTCGGTTCGGATGTTGTAGCTCGTCTGATAATGCTGAATCTGCACGAGTGATTTACTCAGGGTTAATTTATCTACTCAGCGAACCACCCCATTTGGAGCAAGCGATTGATGAATACTGCAAACATAGTCAAACACAAGCACTAAATGGTCACTAAGACCCAGCGGAGCCTGGAATTCGATCGCTTCAATAGATTGTTCTTTCGATCATAACACCAAATCCAACACGGAGGGTCGGTCAGAACCTCTTCTCCGAGTGCATTCGTGAAGATGGTTGTATAAAGGGCCTGAATCTAGTGCCTCTCTTAATCGTTATTCGAGCGTTTGTGGGGATTGAACGTCTCTGAGATAAAGGGTAGGCAGGTTAAAATCGCCCATAATAAGTATTGTTGCTCGCTGAGTGCGAGTCAAGCGCTGAAGCACTTGGATCGACCGTTCGTTGTACGATTCCGTAGATGAAGGAGACTGGTAGACCACACCAATAATGCAAACTTCACCAGACATCAGCGTTAAAGAACACCACATTGTATCCTCGAGGGTGAATTCTGTGTTGTCTATCGGACGGCAATGGAGGCGATCATGATAATAAAGAGCAACACCACTACCACTCCTCTCTAGATCGTTTCATATCAAATTCACATTGGGAATGGATATCTCTGTCGGAATCAATTCGGAAGAATACCGTTTCTGTAATGGTGATAATGCCTGAAGAGTCGGTTATCTCACCAAAACCGATAATCAGCTATATGCTCCACAATAATCAATTTCCCGTGCTCAAAAGCACATCATTAAATTTTTTTCATTTCAAATAAAGCTTTCTTTCTCTTCTCCAAATTACCAGTATCTTGATATTGGGCGTGCAACATGTTTTACCAAAAAACATTACAGTAGTTGATTGGGTTAAAATCTGAGCAATCGCTTTTGTTAATATCAACCGATATTAAACGCCTTGATATGTTGTGCACATGTTGTCAGTTACTTACATTTTACTTTTGTGCGACTATCTCCTCCTGGAGGATGAGTCGGCTTCAATGAAGATTCTTGGGAATTCGGGTACAAAGCGGCGTCCCCAGCACTACTCGGCGTTTGTTCGACTCAGCTTCTATAGCCTTTCCACAACCAAGTGCAACCTGCGAGGCAGCAGGGAGTTGCCAGAAAGAGGTGGTGTGTCTACCAGACTCTGTTTCAGATTTTTCCTCAGGGTTTTCTCCCGAAGCCTTTCCCGCAATCGAGTATCCCACAAGGCAGCGGAGGTTTAAAATCAGGGTTTTCCTTCCCTTAGATCAAATGCCCTCCCAGGCTAACGAGCTCCATCTACCGGAAGCAAACTGGTTTTCAGGCGCCAGTCACTCACCCTCGCCCCTTCTCCTGTTGGTAAAAGCAGTTCCGCTGGGATCGGGGAGCCACTCGTGCAGGCCAAAGGCTATTTGAGACGCGCGCCATATGTTGTCAGTTGTATAACGATGGGTGGGTTCTAACCAAGGACCTCTTGTTCCCACAATTCATGTAGAAACCACTGCCCTAAAGTAGCTGTGTTTTCACTACCAGAGCTCGTGAGCGGAAACAGTTAGTTTTTTCACGTTATCGTGACAAGATTCAACATCGCCACCAAACATGTATTCCAATCGATATGCCTTAAACATTCGGCTCGGCGTCAATTCATTCTCCGCGTCATCATCGTATGATAAACAAAACTGCGTTGGACGCCTTCCAACCAACTGTTGGATGACGCAGGTGTGTTCACATACACGCTACGGAAGCTGGCTTCAATGCGCCAGCATGTGGAGAGTGACATGTATCTCGCACGAAAAAAACGAACAAGTGTTTGTGTTGAGAAGAGCGCGTCCTGTCGAGATATTTCATCAACTACGCACACAACAGAGTCAACATTTTATCGAATCTACTGATATGCAGTGAAAACGTGGTTTTTAAAGCTAAGTGACGAGAAAAGCTTGTTATGATACATGACAGTGAAAGCCGCAAGGAAGCTGCCGTGCTGATGTCGCTTTACTCGTTGTATCTCAGTGGTATTTTGGAAGGAAGTGTTATCCGCATTCAACAAAATTGTTTTATGGATGTACAGTCGAAGACATCGTATTTTTGGTAAGATACAAGCGCACAAGACCTAATGCATATAGATTTATTGAACTTGGCAATGGTCGTATTACGAATGATTTACTACTCTATGAAGAGCTGAAATCAGAAAGTTAAATATTTAGCAGATCACATTTGCGGAACAAAGACGCCTGCGAAAGTGAGATGAGACGCGGTTGCACACTTCGAATCGCATAATTTGTTTTCGCCAGCGCAGCATGGATTTCGATCGA